>BPLS01027053.1:0-10531 GCA_019656275.1 Rhododendron kiyosumense
TTTGTTAGTAAATATTATTATTTTAGTTGAAAATCGGGGGCGTGACACTGCAGTTCGTACATTTCGCAAATATTTTAATCCAGAAAGGGGTCCTCAAATATCGCCTATAGTTATTCCAACTCCAACTGCTGGGAATGTCTTTATATTTAAAGCTGAGTATCTTCAAGTAATTCCAGAATTTTGGGGTCGAGAATTGGAGGATCCGTATTCTCATATCTGGGAGTTTGAGTCTGTTTTGCATTCTTTGGTCCCTACTCAGAATCAACTCGATCAAGCTCGCCTTAAGCTTTTCCCATTCACTTTGAAGGATAAGGTGAAACAATGGTTCAATTCATTGAAGCCTCGGTCACTACGTACTTGGGCGGATGTTCAAAGTGCCTTTACAACAAAGTTCTTTCCGGCTAGTCGAACCAAGTTGCTTATGGATCAAATTCAGAATTTTAAACAACGGGAGGATGAGACTTTTCACAAGTATTGGGAGAGATACAAGGACTTACTTATGGCAGTTCCTCATCACAACTTTCCGTTGTATCTTCAAGTTAACTATTTGTACATGTGGTGTTCTGAAGAAAGTAAGAAGCTTCTCGACACTTTGGGTGGATGTGACTTTATGGGAAAAACGCCGGAGGATGCTTGGGATTACTATGAGTCTTTGGCCGAGAAAACTCAAGCATGGCAGTTTACAGATCCTGGGGAGAGGGCAATGTTCAATCAAGGTCCTACTAGTTGAGGGAAATTTTCTATTACTGAGCAAAGTGCTTTTGAAACTCGCTTGGAGGAAATCACTAGGAAGCTTGATAAGTTAGAATTGAAGAGTGCTTAATCTCATGAGATTAAAGTGGTACGCCAAGTGGAAGAGATGTGCGTTATATGTGAAAGGTTGGGCCATTCTACCAAGACATGCCCAAATATTATCTCTTTAAAGAATGTCAAAAACAGAATTGCTCTGGAGGAAGTGAGTGCGGTAAATCAATGGTTAGACCCTTCTCTCAATCATACAATCTGGCGACACAACAACTTACGACTTTCCGATGGAATCAATCAAATGATGTGGGCTCTTCTCAAGTTTCACCTCCCGCTCCGCAATTACCATGGGAGCAACCTCAAAATGCTTTATGTTTCCCTCAAGTGCAAGGTCCACCGAGTTTCGTTCCATCCGATCCATTCCCAAGTTCGATCCAATTTGAACAACCACTCCCGAGATGTTCTTTGGAGGATCAGTTTAATGCTGTCATGCAAAGGCAAATGATCATTAACGACCAACAATACCAACTGATGGGAGAGATCAAAAACCAAATGGAAACGTTAACCACGTCGGTGGGGATCCTAAAAAAGGGGAAGTTTCCTACCCAATCTCAAGCGAACCCCCAAGGCCAACACTTTGTTAGCTCTTCGGTGATTTTCCCCAAGCAAGCAAAGTCTATCATCATGATGAGAAGTGGGGAGGCCTTGGATAATGCTATCATTGCTCCGCCGGTTACTCCTATCTTGTTACCTTTCCCAATGCTATCAAAACCATCATCAACACTTGGGGAATCTCCCAAGCAAGCATTGGCGGAAAAGGAAAAGGAAAGTGACCCTATCCCACAAGTCTATCCTATACCGGTGCCGTACCCTCAACGGTTAAGGGCATCGCCTAAACCAAACTCCAATGTCATAGTGGATGAGTTGCTTTATAGTGACTCTTTGGAAGTTGCTCTCACTGCCAAGGAGGCCAAATTTCTCGAATCTTCCAAAGTCAGTTATTTGTATTCCTTGCTCAAAGACGGGGATGAAGCTTGTGCTATGAACGCTTGGACCTAAAAATTTGAAGAGTTTGAAGAACTACCCTCGATAGAGAAGAAGGTTCTCCCCTCTCTTGTGGATCCCCCCCTTTATGAAGATCCGGGGGAGAAATGCCTCACAGCTGAAGTTAACTCTTCCGACCTCCCGTATCCTGATCCTTCCCCGGAGGAATTACTCCTTGCTCACGAGATGAACATAGTTGAAACGTCGGGCATTTACTATGAAGATCCATTGGCAAACATTTCACCGCTAAGGAAATGGAGGCCGAAGTGGATTACTTGTATTCGTCATTGGCTAAACAAGATATTTATGAACCAATCTTTGAAGAGCTAGAGCCCATTGAAGCTACAATTGTCCTTTCAAATCCTTTGTGCCTTGATCCTTTTACCGCTAAGGAAATGGATGTCGAGGTAGATTCTTTACACTCTTTGTTAGAAAATCAAGATGCATGTAGGCCTATTCTTGAGAAGTTACCAATCATAGAACAAATTGATTTTCTTGGTGTTGATGATGTTGATTTGGTTTACAATCCTCTTATAGTAGATTTTGTCAACAACTTGAAAATTGATTTTGTTTGGGCTTGCACTTAGTAGAACTTAAGTTTTTAAAACGAATGCGGCAATTGCTTTACTCAAAATATCTTATCTTATGGCATGGTCAAGTTCAATTTTTGGCAAAGAGTGTAGCTTGGAGTGCTCTGTCTATTCTAATAGTTTTTAATGGCGTGCTAAATGTTCGTAAACCACGTGTGGCTGAACCCTCTCTTTCGTTCTCTCTCATTTCTCTCTCTCTCTCTCTCTCTCTCTCTCTCTCTCTCTCTCTTAATGGCTTATTTGTTTTTCTTTCTTACTTCATCATGTTTTGTTTTGTATGCATGTTTTGTTTTGTCATTTTTGTTATGTTTTTCTCGCTTTAATAAAATCTTGGAGACACCTCACACGCAAAAGATATCACCAATGTGTTAGTGTAAAAAGGGCTTTCATTAGCTTTTCTTTGTAATAGTCTATCGTTAATGATCCATGCCCTCCGAGATTGACCCTATCGGTGGCAACTTAGGTCTGTGGGTGAGGTTGATATTGCCTGGAGTGCATGCTAGGTTGTATCGTATCTTACTTTGTTTTGATCACAGGGGACGCTGAACTTGATTGTTTGGCGAGGTCGCGCGATAGATTTTATTAGAGGCACTAGCATAACAAATGTTCGACGGTCTAGTATAGCCACCCATTACTTACCCCACCGGTAAGAAATGGGAAGAAAAGTATGACTAGTGTGATCGTATGAAGATCGGGTGGTGCATTTCATTTTGTTTTGCATATTTTGTTTTGTTCTTTGCATGTTCTTTGTGTTTGTCTTTATTTGCTGTCTTTTCATTTTTGGTTTAATTTGAAACCGGATAACACGGGCCGGTGTTTCTAATGTCAAGTGTTTTGTGGAAAGTCGTTCTTTAAGTCTTGCCGAGTTTATGTGCTACCACACCAACCTTGGTGGATTGGGTCTAAAGCCGGAGTGAGTGAGGCATTCAGGAGCCCTAAGCATGGGTGTGGCTATGCGCCGCTGTTGTTAGTCCGATAAAGCTTTGGATATGGCCCTGTGTGATTAGCTGTGGTTCCGAGTTGGTAGAACCGAAGGAGTAAACCCTGGAAGCATCTAATCTGGCTGGAGCAAGAAATTGACATAAAATCCTCCAACTTGGTCAAGGTATTTAGGGGTTGACATTCCCCTTGGACGGTATATTCGCGCACTTTCTTCTCTTAGCTTTTGTTCCTAATGCTACGAGGGCATAGCATCCCTTTAAGTTGGGGGGAGGGGTTAGGCTTATGTGCTATTTGTTTGATTTTTGTGCTTTGTGTTGCATTCTGTTTGCATTCTGTGAAATTTTGAAAATTCAAAAATAATAGAAATTCAAAAACAATAGAAAATTGTAAAATCCAAAAAAATGAGAAATTCAAAAATTTCAAAAATAAATAAAAGCTTTTTCCTTGCAATTCTTTCCTTTTGTCATAGTTTGGTATTGTTCATGACTTGTTGCATGCTCAATAATTGTTAGTTGATAAGAGTTCGTAGCAATCCTAAGAAATTTTGTGCTTCTCAATTTGCATGCTTAGTTGAAAATTGAACGGTTTAAGTTTTGAGCAATTTTTGAGCAAGCTTTGGCCCATATCCCCATCTTCTCAAAAAAATGCTGTAGTTAGGTGAATAATCACATGTCCATGCCTAGTTGTGTTTAAATGTCAATTTTCAATCATTTTGGAATCCAAAGCGCACTTAGGAAAGGATACAAGGCATTCTTTGCATGATCTTACCACATATGAGTCACCTAGTCCTATGTTGTATCTTGTTATTTCTCTGTTCTTTGTTTAACCTAGGTAACCGGTGTTTTGAGGGATGTCGGGTTGAGTGTTCATTGATGTAAAAAGGTGTTTTGGAGGTGTTGGGTGAATTATTAGAAGTTCAGGGGTTCAACTTGAAGCAAGGCAGAATTTTTGGGTTAATGCAGTCGGCATCGATGGGATGTAGTACTTTACATCGATGACGAAGTGGTTATTCCCCTTAGCAGTAAAGGCATCGGCAACGATGGGACTTATGCCTTTACATCGATGCCGAGGATCTTCACAGGGCCGTTATCAGCTTCGGCATCGATGGGATGAAATCCTTTACATTGATGTCGAACGACTTTTAGCAGCAGATCAGTTCCAATTTCGTTAGAAACCCAACACAACTCAACTCCATCTTTTTAGGCCGACTGTTCCTTTCCTTTTCTCCATTAAACCTCAAAAACCCTAACCTCAACCTTCAATCCCTCCACCAAATCTCCCATATTTTCCACAGCAAGTCCTAAATCCTTCATCTCCTTCAAGAATCTTCAAGTTTTCTCCACCAATTTCAAGGATTTCCACCAAAAATGAGGTAAACCCACTTTCCCTCTCTTAAATCTGAAATTTTCATCTTTTACCCCTTAAATCCGAAATTTCTTCCTATTTTCCACTCATATTTCCAACCTCCACCATATTCTATCCTATATTCACCCATTCCAACCAAAAATCAAAAACCCTAGAAAAATCCCACCATAAATCCGAAAATACCAAAAATAAATTCAAAAATCCCTTTTTGCCTCCATGCCAAGGATTAAACAAACCGCGCTCCGGGAAGCCCCTTCTCAACCTGAAATCGAGGAGGAGGAAGATTTTATGGCCGAAAGTGAGGAGGAAAATCAACTCGAGGAGGCTAGTGGGTCTCGGAGTAAGCGAAGGCGTAGGACTCCGGCTCAGATTGCAGTGGACAAAAGACTGACTTAGAAGAGCAGTTTCGCGGGCAGAAAGTTCAAAAACGAGTGGCAAGTGGATGCCGGGGCATTGCCCGATGGTCATACAGGGCTCCGATACATCATGCGTAAAGGTTTGGAATTTTGGACTGAAAAATTACTTGGTTATAATAAGAATGTTGTGATTGAATTTTATAAGTTTATGATAATTCCTGAGGGTGATTGGGAAAGTGATCCGGCAGTTAGAATTGTTTCGAAGGTTGGGGGAATTGATATTGTGATTACTCCGGATGATATTGCCAAGTATTTGAAAATTCAAAGGCCCCTTCCTGAGTCTGTGAATTATCCTAGGAAGGATGAATTGATTGATTTGCAGGTTGTGAATGAGACACTTTATAGTGACCCCGCTTTGGCTTCTTTACATCATGTGCCCGGCAATTTCAAAGCAAGTTTTAGGTTTTTGAACAAAATAATTCATTTTAACCTTTACCCTCGAGGCTCGGAGAGTAGACCAGCAAGGAAAGATGGAGAGATTTTATATGCACTCACTGCTAGTGATTTGGTAGTTGATTGGGCATTGTTTATTTTCACTCAGTTGCGAGATTTCAGGGCTAACACGTTGCTTACTGCCAGCATGCCTTTCCCTTGTATGATCACTAGTTTGTGTAAAGAGAAAGGAGTTAGAGGGGCAGCTTATGAGAAATTGGAGGAACTCTCCCCGGGGCCTTTAGATGATACATTTAATGTGAAGAGCTCATCTCAGATTCACACTGCTAAGGGTAAACAGGCGAAAAGGGGGGATTATTTGACTACGATGCCATCAAGGAAAGAGAAACAAGGGTCTTGGATCAAGAAATTGTTTTGTCAAGGGGTTTCAATAATCAATAGTCACAGGAAGGAAAAGATTGAGAGGAGGAAGATAATGAGGGAACAGGAATTGAAGCACAAAGGAAAGGGATATCCTGGCAAACATCAGTTTTGGAGCAGCAATTTGGGGTTAAGTATGATCCGGAACCAGTTGATGAGGGGGAAGTCAGTGATGATTTTGTGGGATATGAGAGCGAGGAGTTGGCTGATTGATGGGATGATTTGATGATGGGCTGATGTGGTGATGATTGGATGCAGAGTCGGTGGTTTTGGAAATTCCCCTTACTTGGTTGAGGTCTTGGTTGGTTAACATGCCAACTATAATTCTATCCTTTGATTTTGTTGCATTTTCATTTCGTAGCATAGCTTTGCACTTTGTTAGTAGTAGTTGGTTTATTGGTTTAGCCGGTTTGGCTCTTGACTTGGTTCATTTCATTGTTGGCGGCGGTCACTTGGGTAGTTAACCAAGCTAGAAATAGACCGTCGCCCATGTTTGCTATCGTGTTCTTTGTAACCAAAGTCATTACAAGCTTAAAAAGACCTTAGTTGATCCTTAGCGCGCATGGATTCCATTTTGATTGACTGTCTGAGAGTTGCATAATTAGTTAATGGCATGCTTTCCTTTTTCGTTATCCAAGTATCATCTGCTAGTTTTTAACTCTGTTGAATAAAGTGCTTTAGTCATTTGAGGCATAGTATCTCTTGTTCGCTGTTGCCTGTTTGTCAAGCACTTCTTCGTGGGATATGGCTTAGTCTAAATTTGCTAGTTTTGTGTCTCGTATCCTCCCCTTGTTCAAGGACACAAACCTTTTTAGCTTGCTCTTAGACTTGCTTGATACTTAGCCTGTTTAGTTGGATGCTGAAATTGTGAATTGTAGAAATGAAATAAAAAACCGGATTGTTGAACTCTTGCTAGTTGGTAATGTGAGCATGTTCTAAGTTATGATAGCGGAATGGTTTGTAAGGTTGTTAGTGTTCAAATTTTTCGTATGTTATTTGCTAGGGACTAGCAAACCTTAAGTTGGGGGGTGTGATAAGCACCCGTCATTGCAATGGAGGGTGCGCTAGCTATCTAGTCTTAGCTACTTTTATTGCTTAAACAGTTAATTTTAACTACCTTTGCCCGTTAGATGTGTTTGGCTTTGCTTGTGTAGGAAATTGGCCAAAATAGGAATTTTAAAGCCAAGCCAAGCCAATCCAAGGCATAGCCAAGGCAGGACCAAATTGAAGCAAGGCACAGCAAGGCAGAAGCAAGCAGGCCAGAGCACTGGGTTATTGGCCTCGACATCGATGGACTAAATTCCTTTACATCGATGCCAAAGCAATTAGTTGAATCAAGCCTAAGCTGCTCGGCATTGATGGACTAAATTCCTTTACATCGATGCCGAGGCCCTTAGTGAAGCTCTCTAAGGCCGTTGCCATCGATGCCAAGGGCTTTAAAGGTGGATTTTCAGAGCATTTTAGGAATAGTCCGTGCGCGATGGCAGCTGACATAAATAGGAGTGACATCATTTTGTAAAACATGTTTTTTTAGTACATTTCTAGATCTAGCTTAGATTCATTTTTTCTTTTTGAATTGTTCTTCCTTGTTCTTCCATTTCCAGCACTCAATAGTTAATTTCCTGCTTTAATTAGTTTAGTTTTGGTAATTTTGGCTTTATTAAAGTTGTAACTACTATTTCGATCTATAGTTTAATCAATTTTTCTTCTAGTGTTGCCTTTCAATTATGTTAGCTAAATTTGTGTTCGCTCTTATTTTTCTTGATATGCTTGAGTAGTTTCAAGGGTTGGGTCATGGGATGATGAACATCCCATTGCTTGGGCAAAAATTGCATTTTTTACCAATAATGCTTTAATTTTTGGGATTTGAAAATTAATGTGGGGTTCGGGTTTGTTTGGTAAATTGCCGAGGTGTTAACCTCTTTGATCATGTGTAGGTAAGAGCAACGCCTACCTACCACACATGATGCTTAGAGCTCTGTCGCTCGAAGTGTTTACCAAATGAATTCTAGAGCTAGCTTGATAATTGAATCTCTATTTTCCAGTTTAGGAGCCTTAATTGCGCATCTTGAACTGCGTGAATTGGTGAACAATGTGGTTTAGCTCGCGTCATGAGTCCTAGTGATTCCTAGACCTAACCTTCCTTTTTGAATCTAGTTTATTCGCTTTAATTTAGCTTTTTAAATTTCCACCGTTTAAAAGTAAAACCAAGTTGGCTGTCTAAAAGCCGAAAACCCGTGCTTACTTCTACAAATCTAAGCAAGGCCGTATAATTATTCCTGTGGGTACGATCCTAGACTTCCGGATTATCATGCTTCAATCGACGCATTAAGCCCTACGCTTGGGGCATTATTCCTTATATCGGAGAAAACGAAGCAGGGGTGGCTGACGGTTCCCCATGTATATTTTTCATATCAATGAAAGTACCATCTAAAGGTTGATAAAAAAAAAAAATGCGTGCCAGCATAGGGGTTTGGCCGACAACATGACAAAAGAAACATGAAACAAACAAATTCAATTGTTTAAAGCTGAGTATTGTCTAGCTACAATCACCAATGTAGAAGATGTTAGTAGGAAATAAAGACGAAAGTTGTGATCAGTGCGTGCGGGAGGTCATCTCTTGCAAGTTATGGAGGTGGTGGTAGCTAATCGGTGGTGGCTGCGGTGGAGTTTGTCGAGTTGGTGGTTCTATAGTAGCCGTCGGTCTGTGGTGGCCTCTTGGGGCTAGAGGCGGCTAGGGTTTGTAGAGTAAGGTTTGGTTTTCTTAGGTTTTTTGGGCTTGGGCTTGGCCCACTTGATGTTTGAACTTGGCCCCTTAAGTGTACGTCTAGGATTCAGGTTTGGCCTATTTGGTGTTTGGGTTTAGACTCTACGTGTTTCATTCAATATTCTATTGGATATTGATATACCATATCGAGTTCAATAAAATTTAAGAAGCTTTGGCCAGAAGGACATACTATAGGGTTTAATGATGTAATTAGGACATAAAAAATTTTCAACGAGCCTCCGGGACATTTTTCCCCCGCCTTCCAAAGCCATCCCCCAACCAACCAAACATGAAGGGGCGCAATCCTAAAGCGGTTTCGTCAAGCCCCTCGTGAAAACGAGGACTATGGTCACCAGTAGGGATGATAAATTGGACTCAAATCCACTAATCAAAACAAACCCACCTACTAATATGTAGACCAATCCAATCAATTTATTAGCTGGTTCGAATGGGTTCAAACCCATCTAACCCATTTATTGATGGATCAAAATTGGATCTCAGCTGGGTCAGGGTAAATGACCTAATAGGCCTAGACCAACTAAAAAACCACCACCCAAGCTAAATCAAACACACAACCCCCTCCCCCCCCCCCGTTCCCTCTCTCACTCACACACACTCAGTTATTGAATATATTCAACATTGGTCCATAATTTTATACTTTTTCAATTCCTCTCGTCGATACATAATTAATCCTAAAAAATAAAAAGCTAAAAAAATAGTTACAAAAATAAAAAATACTGAAAAAAATTATGGACAAAAAAGTTCACAAGAATGCAACCTAAGTTGGCACTAAGAGTGAGTTTTTGTAAACTTAATTTTTTTCTTCGTTTTGTCTGCTTCATTCATCTTTTTTTAATTTTAGTTAGATTTCGTTATATTTTTTGGATCAATTATTCGTCTCGAGAAAAATATTAAAAAAGTAAAAAACTTATGACAAAAAAAAAACAAAAAAACTAAAGACAAAAAAGTATCAAACAACTGCATTTTTCTTTGTCTTACCACACCAAATATAGCTTCAACTATCTTTAACGAAACTCATACACATTTTACTTACTTTGAGAGTCGTGTCCAACTACCCAATTTGATGAAGGTGATTAACATCAACTTAATCCAACTTAGCTTTCTAATCACGTGTAACTGATTTCCTCCCACTGTAGGCACAAAAAAGAGTCGTTGGCTCATGACTTGTACGTAATTATTTTACGAGAACTTCTATGGGAACCAATGGTTTGTGCACATACGGTGCACAGACCGGCCTTGGGGCTTTGCTCCGAGTCCCACACAAATAATTCGATACGTTTGATAATTTTAAAATAATTTATCGAGTAGTCTTGTGATAAATCAGATTGATAGATTGATTGAATAAGTGTAATTGATTGATCAAACTTTTTAATATTTCATTCAGATTATAAGAGTATGTAATATACTAATATGAATGAAAAATTAGAATATTTAATCAAGCACTTGCACTTATCCAATCGGACTAGACCCTAGAATGAAAATCAAAGGCTAACTTACCTTCTCTCTTAGAATCCATCAGACATTTAAGGAACCTCAATCAAGCTAATTTCATATAAGGCCACTCATATACTAGTTACTTTAAAATTACTGAACGTATCAGATAATCAATGGGGAATCCATTGTGGGCTCGCAAAAACTATCTGTGCACAAACTATCGGTTCCCATAGCTTTTTCGGTATTTTAAGGATAGAATGTGTAAGGTTGAGACGTGAGATAATTCATCAGTGAATTCTCTCGAAGCAAGTCCAGTGGTCTGAAATGTCTTGAGTCATTGTTTTTAGGGATAGAATGTGTAAGGTTGAGACGTGAGATAATTCATCAGTGAATTC
>BPLS01027053.1:10541-31712 GCA_019656275.1 Rhododendron kiyosumense
CTCGAAGCAAGTCCAGTGGTCTGAAATGTCTTGAGTCATTGTTTTTAGAGATAGAATGTGTAAGGTTGTGACGTGAGATAATTCATTAGTGAATTCCCTTGAAGCAAGTCCAGTGGTCTGAAATGTCTTGAGTCATTGTACAAAAACAGCGAAATTTGCAAAAAATGGGGCCCCAATGGTGTGTCATTTTCGACTTCAATGGCATCAAAAATGGATTTGGAATTGGTGCCACGTCAGCAAACCCAACAACCAATTAGAAATGGCATTTCACTATTGCACTATCGATGGAAGTAAGTAGGAAAATGATACAAATGGAATCTTGTAGAAAATTGCATTGCACAAACGATAGGTATCGGAAAAATTAAGTGTAAAGGAGTAATTTGCTCATTTTAGTAGTAGAGGGATAGTTTGGTAATTTTAGTCATTAAAATTTACAGGGGTAAATATAGTCATTTTAGTGTACATTGATATTTTAGTCATTATAAATTTTAGTATATAGTATGTAATTGGGTTAATGAGTAGGTCGTGTTTGCTTTTAATTAAATGGGTCGGGTTGTGTATGTGTAATTAGACTCATAATTAATGGGTCTAAATGAATCAATGACCCATTAAAGACCCAATCCACTTGCAACTTACCCATTTTGGCCCAAACCCGCCCATTTGCCACCCCTATCACCATTGACAATAGAAGCTCTAGCTTTGATTGTCCAGGTTCGGTGAGGCTCCGACGAGCACAATCGGGAGACGACAAATACAGGACATGCTCCGATCGTGCGATTGGTTGAGGGCGTGAATAACCTGCAGTGCGTCCCATTCTACTATGATCCGAGAATAGTTCCATTTCAAGGCTGTTTCCAGGGAACAATGAAGGCCCAAAGCTTCGATAATCCCGGGAGAGATGGAGCCTTTGGAAGAAAGACTCCATAGCTCTAAAATAGTGGGTTAGACCTGTGGATACAAGACTTTGCTCCGATGTATAATTGCGCCCATATTAGTGGATGGTGGAATTGGTTTTTCGTGATTTTGTTATCACCTAAACTGGCTCAGACATCTTGCATAATTCATACAAAAAGAAAAAGAAAAGTCATTTGGACCATGGATTGGAAGTATGGTATAACCATTCAATTCAAGCTAAAGTCATTATTAAAAACATGTACAATTCTACGATGCATGAACACTTCAAAGAAGTTGGCTTGTTGTGTCGGACACCAACGTGATACTCATTAGACAATCCCCCGTTCCATGAAGTGCATGGTTGGGGATGAATGGAATGATTAAAGGAACTACTTTTTTCTTGAATGACCTTGGTTTATTGTAGCATTTGATGTAATAATTGCATGACATAATGGTGTTTAAGTTATCAAAATAACTGCTGTGTGACTGTGTCCTTGAGGAAAATGCTGTCTTGTTCGATCTTATATATGCAGAATTGATCAACTAGCTTTAGGCAATGTTTGGAGTCTATTGTTTTCCAATGAGTGACGCCACATGCCATCCATTTAACCAAAGGCGAACCCACCTTGGGACATGTGGCCAGGTCATGTGCCCCATGCCCCTTTTAAAAAAAAAAATTCCAGATTTTGTGTATATATATAATATGTTTTACATGTGCAAGAAGTTAGTGTGTGGTGGAGTGGTAAGTGGCAATCGTTGGGGAAAGAAAGGACATGGGTTCAAGACCCACTCTTTCAAGTTTTTTTTTCAAAATACGCTAGAACTCTTTCACAACCAATGTTTCTCCCACTCTCCAATCATTTGTGTAGTAGTCAATATGAACCCGCACATTGTATTTATACATTTTGGTCCCCAAAACTTGTACTTATAAAGTTAATAATAGAAAAATAGATGATGAACGCTTTGTTCGGTTAGTGACTTAGTTTTAGTTTTGTTTCTAATCACGATAATTTTGTTTTAACTCATATAGTTGAGGTGTGCAGTTTGCCCAAGTAGCTTTTATTAAAATACATATATACTTTAAAATTATTACATTATCATGAATGTTAAAATTATTTTGGTGTGATGTTTAACTGTAACTCATATATCACGGTATTACAAAGAAAATTGGTACCCTCACTATGTCAAATTTCTGGATCCGCCACTACATTCAACTAAAAGATTACAAAACCAAACTCTTCATAGAGTCCACAAACAATAGAATTCTGTCGTTCTCTTACGTAGAACTAATGATCAACCCTCTTGAATGGTTGGAATCCGTTCAAATCGTCTTTTGTTCCTGTTTTTTTTTTTTTTTTTCTTTTGAGCTAGAAGATTATGATCTGGCAGCCAACCATGCTTTCCCTAGTAAATGTGGAAGATATGGAAACAGACAAATGGGAGAGACTTAGAAAGACTTCTGTCACATTATTGAGCTAGAAGATTATATATGATTTTTCCAGCAGTCAACCATGCTTTTCCAATTGAATGTGGAAGATGTGGACACAGACAAATGCGTAGGACTTGGAAAGACTTCTGCACATTACAAAGACAAATGGAAATATCATGTCTTACAATAATTAGGGGTTTTAAATGGGTGGGTTTAGGTTAAATTAGATAAGTTGTAAGTGGATTGGGTCTCTAATGGGTCATTGACCCATTTGCACCCATTAGTTATGAGGTCAATGACTCATAACCAACCTGACCCATTTATTTAAAATTAAAACTGACCCGCCCAATTACATATATATTAAATTTCAAACTTTTGCAACTTATTAATTCGTCTCGTCGAGAAGAATCGAAAAAGTAAAAAATTATGATCGAAACTCATTATTTTTTTCAAAAGACAAGAATAAGTAATTTCTTTTGTCTTACTGACTTATTTTTGTCTTTATTCAAAAAATTTATAAGTTTCGATCAAATTTTTTTTACTTTTCCAATTCCTCTCGTTGAAACGAATCAATAAGTCACAAAAATTTGACGCAAAACAAAAAAATGCAAAAAAGATTTGAATAAGGACAAAAAAAAATAAGTCTCTTAACTTTTTAATCCAAACCCTATGCGGGACTTAATACCACGAGAGAAATTTATTCACGACGGAGAAACTTATTCTTTACCGGAGATTATAGTTTTATCCTTTGTCATTAGACAATTGTTTGAACAAAAATATTATTTTATTATGAGTTCATGTCTCGATAAAGGGGTTATCTAAACCTGATCGAGTCGCAAATTTACGAGGATGAATTATTCAACAACTGTAACAAAATGAACAGTCTCGATCGTAAAGATTTTCTCGCAATTGTGTGGCTTCTGCAACAATAAGTGCAACATAGATCTAGCTGACTATGAAGTAAATCAAAGATATAAATTGTAAAACATAACTGTTGAGTAATTTTTTATAATGCTTGATCTGAACCGTTAGGATTTCACTTATTACCAATTATAGCATTATCACCAAAATCGAAGATCACTCGATTTTGGCGACCACATGATATACTTGGAGGACGAAAATGAGACTCGGGTGAAACTAGGAGGACCATTTATATAAATTTCCCAAAAATAATTGTCTATTAATTAAGCCGGTGATCTTCCGGGTCAAAATCCTTGCCCGCCACTAAAGACCATGGTGTTCGCTTATACATTTCCAGCCAATGTTGTCTCACCCACAGAGATGTATAAGTTCGTAAACCTTTGTCATTTTGGTTACTGTCGTAGTATGGGCCGTAATGATAACGTTTCTCTGTATAGTACCATTTGAGGTTCAATTGATAATGCTTGTGGGGATAGAAGTGACAGTAGGTTTTGTGTTAGAATTAGAATTATTAATTTTGATAATGTTCTATGAAAAAATTGATTTCTTAAAAGTATAGGTAAAATGTTTTTATTAAAAAGTCATTTTGAAAAACAAGGAAATGCTTTGCTGTAATCCTAAATAAAACGAATGTTTTGATATGAGTTTGTAGCTAATTGCCTTCGTGCAAAAAGGGTTCTTTAGTGGGCAATAGTTATTAACCTTTTTGTTATCTAAAGCCCGCAAATGAGCTACACATGATCAATAATACATAATTTCATTTTTCTTCACACTAATAACGATACTGCCGACGAGTCACGTATTAGATTAGATTCATTGCACCTAGGGGTGGAGTAAGGAATTTTGTTTGCTGGGGCCAAAAGTTACATTCACATGTTAGATACTTTTCATTTACAAATCCAAACAATAACTAAATTAAGAGATTAATTATAAAATGCATTTCTGCTTTAGAATTAATTGGTCCCAAAGACTATATACATTTTGAAAACGATGCATGACTGGTTTAGTCCCAGCAATTACCAAGTATACGTGGGACAAAAAACAGTAAAGAAATGCGGACCAAAATAGACGGGCAGAGTGATCTTGTACACTTACATTAGGCTAGGAGGACAAAAATGAAAAAGGTAGAAAAGACTACTCCAAGAAGTATGTGTGGAGTCTTTGGATAAAAGACAAGCATGCTCTAAGTCAATGGGAATATGAAGGGCTTACCATCAGCATCGACCAAGACAATGGGCAGAACCATCCAATGACCAAGACTTAGCATTTAACTTCGTGGAACCCATGATGACTTTGATAGGATGTCTATTTAATTTTTTTCTAAAATATATAACGGGACTGGGGTTCTTACCCAAATTTTTTTTGTTTCCGTCAAACTTTAGAGATACTTTCATTGATATGAAAAACATATATCAGGAACGGCCGAATGGGTAGCCACCTCCAAGAAGAGAAGAAAGCAACCACAAAAGAGGCTTAAACTCACAAACGAATTGAACATTCAGGACAAGACTCATTTCTGACCTCGAAAAGCCATCAAGTCGACGTAGAAAACCCACCAAAACAACACACACAAGGAGTGGGAGAAAGCTCCATGCAGGGGAAGAAAATCAATAAAAAAAAAAAACAGTAAACAAAAACTAAAGCAAAACCTACGAGCAAACAACAGATTCACACTCGGCCCTAAGTTCAGCCGCCCAAAAACGCCAATCTAGACCCTCATTGCCGCCATGTCAAGGGAGGCCGAGAGACAACAAAGATCATGGAACAGAACCTTGATCAGCACAACAACCACACCACACCGTACAACAACACCAACACCAACTACTATCTCCTTCCCAAGAAACGTGACTACATTCGATTTGAGTTTGTGATCCAACCCTTTCTTTTTGCGCACAATCCTTAATTATTACTTCCTCAATTCTAATTTTTTAGTCATTTTTTGGAGTCTATGCAGCTTTTCAATTAATTAAGATCAAAAGATATTTAGTGTGTTCAGAGACGTTTAAGTGTCATAGTGCACTAACCAAGCCCAGCTTAAGGTCTTTTTTTGGCAAAATGCAAATCATCTCTTTTGACGTAATACAAATTAGATCATTCGTACCAAGAATGAAGTTAACCGCCTATGGTGTTTAAGTTATCAAAATAACTGCTGTGTGACTGTGTCCTTGAGGAAAATGCTGTCTTGGTCGATCTTATGCAGAATTGATCAACTAGCTTTAGGCAATGTTTGGAATCTCTTGTTTTCCAATGAGTGACGCCACATGCCATCCATTCAACCAGGGGCGGACCCACCTCAGACACGTGGGGTCATGTGCCCCATGCCTTTTTTAAAAAAAAATTTCAGATTTTGTGTATATAATATGTCTTACATGTGCAAGAAGTTAGTGTTTGTGGTGTAGTGGTTCGTGGCACTCATTGGGGAAAGAAAGGATGTGGGTTCCTCCCAGCTTTTTTTGTGTTTTTTCAACATACACTAGAACTCTTTAACAACCCATGTTTCTCTCAATCTCCAACGTCTCTAATCATATGTGAAGTAGTCAAGATTAACCTGCACATTGTGTTTGTATATTTTGGTCCTCAAAACTTGTACTTGTAGAGTTAATAATAGAAAAATAGATGATGAACATTTGATAATTTTGTTTTAACTCATATAGTTGAGGTGCGCAGTTTGTCCAAATAGCTTTTATTAAAATACATATATATACTTTAAAATTATTTACATTATCATGAATGCTAAAATTATTTTGGTATGAATGTGCTTAACTGTAACTCATATATTATGGCGTCACAAAGAAAACTGGTGCCCTTACTATGTCAAATTCCTAGATCCACCACTGCATTCAACTAGAAGATTACAAAACCAAACTCTTCATCGAGTCCACAAACAATAGAATTCTGTCGTTCTCTTATGTAGAACTAATGATCAACCCTCTTGAATGTTTGGAATCCGTTCAAATCGTCTTTTGTTTCTGTTTTTTTTGTTTTTTTTTGTTTTTTAGTCAAGTCACATCCATTGAGCTAGAAGATTAAGATCCGGCAGCCAACCATTCTTTTCTTAGTAAATGGGGAAGATATGGAAACAGAAAAATGGAAGAGACTTTTTTTCTGAGTCAAGTCACATCCATTGAGCTAGAAGATTATTGATCTGGCAGCCGACCATGCTTTTCCTAGTAAATGGGGAAGATATGGAAACAGACAAATGGGAGAGACTTAGAAAGACTTCTGCCACATTATTGAGCTAGAAGATTATGATTTTTTCCAGCAATCAACCATGCTTTTCCAAGTAAATGTGGTAGATATGGACACAGACAAATGCGCAAGACTTTGAAAGACTTCTGCACATTACAAAGACAAATGGAAATATAATGTTTTACAGGTGTCAAATAGGCGGATTTGGATCAAATTGGGTAAGTTGTAAGTGGGTTGGGTCTCTAATGGGTCATTGACCCATTTAGCACCCATTAGTTATGAGGCCAATGACTCATACCCGACCCAACACATTTATTTAAAATTAAACCCGATCCGCCCATTAGTCCAATTACATATATATTAAATTTCAAACTTTTGTGACTTATTAATTCGTCTCGTCGAGAAGAATCGGAAAAGTAAAATTATGATCGAAACTCATAATTACTTTCAAAAAGACAAGAATAAGTAATTTTTTTTGTCTTATTGACTTATTTTTGTCTTTATTCAAAAAAATTATCAGTTTCGATCAAATTTTTTTACTTTTCCGATTCCTCTCGTTGAAACGAATCAATAAGTTACAAAAATTTGACGCAAAACAAAAAAATGCAAAAAAGATTTGAATAAGGACAAAAAAAATAAGTGTCTTAACTTTTTAATCCAAACTCTATGCGGGACTAAATACCACGAGAAAAACTTATTCACAGCGGAGCCGTGAATACCCACAATTTTACCAGTCCATTCGCGCAATCAATGGATGAGATGTGTTTTTAATTTTGACTGGTCAAAAATAATTATTACCGGTCACAATTAATTTTTAATCCGGACCGTTCAAAACAATTTTGGACGCAAGAGAGAGACCTCCTTCCCATGGAAGAATCTTTTCATTCCGTTGATGGACAATGGAGTACGTAAAAGCCATGGATTCCATCGGGGCAGACGACTCCCATTCTGCCACTCACTTTACTCCACGGATTCGGTTCTGATGCCCACTGGCAATGGCACCCACAAGCGGCGATTTTCGCCCGCGAATTCACCCTTTACGTACCCAACCTCATGTTTTTCGGTAACTCGATCCACTATTAAATCGTCGGAGAGGTCGGAGATTTTCCAGGCCGTTTCGGTCAGGAAGCTACTCGAGAAGCTCAGCATGAAGAGGTATTCCGTGGTGGGACGAGCTACGTGGGATTCGAGGCGTACCGTATGGTGGCGATGTAGAGGTGTCAAATGGGCCGTGCCGGCACGGCACGGCACTGGTATGGTTTTGGCCTGGCACGGCACGGTCTTAGTGGGCCCGGGACACGACACGGGCACGGAAGTGGGCGGCACAGGACAGGCACGGCACGAAAGTTGGCTTGGCACGGCATGGCTTGACATGGTCGTAGAAGGGCACGATACGGGCACGGGCATGGGAAGTGGACAGAAACGGCACGGCACGACACGGTTCTAGCCGGGCACGGGCACGGGCACGGGCACGGCACGAGGCACAGAAAACTAAAAAACATTAAATAAGCCAAATTGCTTTTTTTAATTTAAAAAAAGTATACAATTTCTATTTGGTAAAAAATATTTGTTTACCTTTAAAAAAATTTTAAAGGTAAACAACTAAGATATTTAATTTTGAAAAAAATCATTTTTTTACCTTTAAAAAATTATCAATTTTTATTCGGTAAAAAATATTTGTATTGTTTTTGTTAGTGAATAGGTTTTGGATCTTTGGTTTGTATATTTAACATTACAAGATAACATGTAAAATTAAAAAACTTATCAAAATATTTATGGTGCAAGAGTAATTTAATACGAAAGGAAATGTGCAAGAGTCGTATATTATTTACCCAAATCTAACGAGAAATAAAAAAAAGTTTCAAACAAAAAGAAAAGAAAAAAATACATAGTATAAATAAGGGAATAAAAAAACAAAAAGGGATTGGCTGAACTAGGACTTGAACCCAGGTCCCTAGGTTAATTTCCTTGGAGCGAAGACTAACGTTTGTTCGGAAAACATTTTATGCCTTAAGCGATCAAACCAAAGCCAAAACACACACACAAGCACAGAGAATTACTTGGTTACCAAAATCAGAGACTCCACAGAGGTAACGGGAGCAATTAATCAGAAGGCGAAAGCTTTACAAGTTGTTCCTCACAACACTCAACACTCTGATCGATGAGTCTGACCATTACATTGCTCAGTAGTCAATACAACTGTCAACCTCGCTAATCTCTCAGATTACTGATTCAAATACAAGAACCTCAAGCTCTGATATACAGACCAAGCACTACCCTGTTCTAATGCCACGCCTAGACAAAGCATCGAAGGGAGCTCAAATAGCTCTGTCAACAGGAAAATGTAGTTGGCTGTCCAACAAGTGGCTGAGAGAGATGTGAGTAGTATGGGAGCCACACACCCCCTTTTACCCTCCCTAGTCAACAAAACAATAGGAATAGTACGCAGTAGCTAGCTAGTATACCATTCCAGTCAAACCACAAGATTTTTCATCACAGTGATTTATGTATACTTGTTGAAAACCCACAAACCCCCCCTCCCTCTCTCACTCTATAATACTGTATATAATCTGAAGTTCTGAACAAGTACATATAGGCTAGGCTTGAAGGATCTCCCTTGATTACCAATCCATTTGACTTAGGAAGAGGAAAGTAATGGATGGATCACCAACACCATCAGTTCTTTGTGCCTTGGCCTTTTACTTTGTTTCCCTCCTGGGCTTGGTTCAGATTGTCCGAGCTCAAAATGGTACTACTCCTCCTTCCGAAGGTACACACACACACTCTCTCTCTCTCTCTCTCTCTCTCTGTTTGGGAGATTCGTGCCTGCTATGGCGTTACTCAAGGGGTACTTCCAACCATTTATGTTGCGCAAATTTCCAGCAGGCGTACCATCATTAACTTTTATTGAGTAGTTGAGAAATAATAAATGAGTCAAATTGTGTGATGATGATCTTTCAATTATGGGGAGTACCATATGTCAATGCCACTTGTACCAGGAGTACTGAATAATTGGCCTTGTATGAAAGTCTGCTTCCATCTTTTTAGGGAAAATTTCAAAATAGCACCTGACTTTTCACACAAATCACACATTAGCACCTGACCTTTAAAAATTATTAAAAAAACACCTGACCTATTTGAAAACCCATCAATTTTACACCCGTCGTTAACTTTCCATCCAAAACAGACGGAAATGCTGAAAATGTGCATTTTGGCACGAATATTGGCAAAACAAAATTAAGGCTCATTTTGGGAAAACACAATATTATACTCATAAACAAGATTAAGGCTCGATTTGGTTTTAAAAGTTAATTAATAACTTGACTTTTGTCATTATTCAAAAGAAAAAAACCGCATTTGTTAGTTTTGCGTCAAGATGAATCTATAAGTCACAAAATTTACTTAACTTTTCAATCCAAACCCACCCTAAATAAGGAATCAAGCTTAATTTAGTGATTAAATACCCATAACTATGCAGCCAAATAAGATTACTCCGTATTAAAATAAAGGAAAAGGCAAAAACAAAAAATATAGAATAGTCAAGCTTAATTTAGTATTTCTTTCCAAAAAAAAAAAAGCTTAATTTTGTAATTAAATACCCATGAAATGACACTTTTCACACCTACCCATGACTATAATATATTTTTTATTTTTGCCTTTTCCTTTGTTGAATACATAGTAATCTTATTTGATTGCATAGTTATGGGTATTTAATTACTAAATTAAGCTTGATTCCTTATTTATGGTGGGTTTGGACTGAAAAGTTAAGCAATTTTTGTGACTTATTGATTCATCTTGAAGCAAAACTAATAAATGCGCTTTTTTTCTTTTGAATAAAAATAAAATTAAGTTATTAATTGACTTTTAAAGCCAAATCGAGTCTTAATCCTTTTTATGACTTATGAGTATAATATTGTGTTTTGCCAAAATGAGCCTTAATCTTGTTTTGCCAATATTCGTGCCAAAATGCATATTTTCAGCATTTCCATCTGTTTTGGATGGAAAATTAACTGCAGGTGTAAAATTGATGGGTTTTTAAAAAAGTCAGGTGTTTTTTTGATAATTTTAAAAGGTCAGGTGCCTATGTGTGATTTGTGTGAAAGGTCAGGTGCTATTTTGAAATTTTTCCATCTTTTTAAGTTAATTAGAAAAATATGTAGAGTGGTAGATGGAGAAAAACATGTGAAGAGGTAGTTAGAAAAATTCAAAATCAAACAAAGTGATGTTTCTATTTTTCTTCTTTACCATCACAATAACATGTGCTAAGAAACAATACCTCGAAGGAAACTCTATCCCTAAACAAGGGGTCAAGATATCAACAGTATAGGATTCAGTCCAAAGACTACACCGAACTCTAACTAAATCCATCACTCCAAACAGACAGAGCACATATTGCAGAAAATAACCAAAAACATCCACACAGGGATGATAGAAGCCCCACAAACGAGGAACAATCCCACACAGGAACACCAAAGAAGAGAACCAAAAAAAAAGAAGAAAAAAACTGGTGACAAACAGTCGTTAGATACACAGTGGAGAAGGATGGTGGTTTGGGGAGGAGGAAGATGGGGTAAATGGGGCAAGAAAAAAACCTTCGAGATCTAAAATCAGGATATGAAAAAACCCCACAAGGGAGAGAAATTCCTCCCCTCCGTTCTTTCGTTGATTTGGGGATGGGTTGGCACCTTTCCCGCTACCCTTTTGTCAATGATTTATTTATTTATTGGTAAGTAGGAAAACATGGCTTTTCATGTGGAAGCGCAGTAATTGGTGTTTGGGGGCTGAACAAATATATGAGTTTTGGCATAACACATTTTTGGTAGTTGGGTTTAGAGCAAAAGCCAAAAAAAAGGCTTGGAGGAGTTTTTCCCATTCTCCTTTTCTACTTCTTATATTTGTTGGAAATAAAAAGACCAAATTGCCCTTTACTTATTTTGGAAATAACCACACCCCTCAATACATAATTAAATATTAACCTCCCTACATTTTACATTTGCGTTGGAAGTTTGAAGATCAGCAGAATGAGTGTTCCTGGGTTCCTAATCGTTAACTAATTTTCGAACCCAACTCATCAGTTCTGTATAGCATAGCAGCCCATCAGTTTTGTGTTTTTGTCTTTGGCATCATCTCTAAGAGAAGGTATAATTGCTAATCTTCTGAAATTGGCAGTAATATTGGGATTTTAATCTTTTGAAAATTTTCTTGGAGGCTTTCAATCACCAAAAAATAAAGAACAAAAAAGAATTCAAACCAAAAAACATAATCTCTTTATGTCACATCGTTATTTTACTTATTTTTATTTCTTCCTAATTACGTACCTATAAAATTGAAAAATAGTTCAAGACGTTCAAATAACAAAGAAGAAAACAATTTCCCTATATAACTTTAAAAAATATATTAACACATTATTCATACACGTTACTTATATACTATCATAAAGGACCAACATGGTAAAAAATCCAATCCAAAATTTATTTTCAACACACATCTTCCAAACACTACTCCTGTTGCAAAAAGTTAAAAAGATAGAAAGTTGAAAATGAAAAGCCAAAAAAGTAGGCTTCCAAATATCCACGTAGTTTCTCTCGCTTTTTTTTTCCCACGACCAGAACACTTGTATTTAGTAGCGCTGCAGCGGCACCAACATATTGCACAATGAGGAATTCAAGTGGCAATATTCCTTCCAATTCAGAAATATGGTAGCAAATCTCATCATATCATCCTAAAAAAGAGAATAGTTTTAGAAGGTCGGCCCCAAGTCCCCAACCTATGCGTGACTCGATCCACATAAGTTTTCTCTGCGGAGATGTATCTTCTCTGAGGACAACGCTTTATGCGTGACTCGATCCACATAAGTTTTCTCTTAAACTGCTACTTGTGAGCTTATATTATTCTCTCAATATTTTGTTGTTGTGGTGTTGTTTCCAGTTAGTATAGTTTATAGAAATTCAAACGAATATTCCCAACATAAACAAGTAGGAGAGATGTGAGGGCGGAGATAACGAAGTATTTGTGTAATAAACACTTCACGTTATTTTATTTACACATAGACTACTTCGTTGTGGTGCATAAACTCTACTCAACCTCACTCTTTCTAAACACTCTCTCTACTTTCCATCACCTTGGTAACATCTTGGAATCACTAGAGTACATAGTTTACATAGACTCCGCAAAAACTCCGTGTTGCGCAAAGTTTTTAGATTGGTCTGGAAGAGCTAAACAAAAAATGAGCTTAGAATTAGCATGTTTAGATTATGAGGTTGAATCAATACTTGATGTAGCGGCCCATCATAGATCTACGTGAACATCACAAACTACTCCATAAGAAAACTAGTCATTGTTGCTACTAGAAACTTACTGCTACCTGTTTCTGGATGTCTTTTTTTAAGATGTTGGATACAACGAAGAAATAAAGTTATTGAAATTAATCTTGCCAACTACACAAACTACTAGATGACTCTTTATATGCATACATGAACGCTTCAACTTGACTCCTGAACTACATACATAAACCGCACCATTCATAGATCAAGTGTCTACTAAAATCAAGTTTTCTTTGCAACACTTTCTTCAACAAATTGATCAGTCACCATCCAAATTTAACTCCTCTGACCTTGTCTTAAGTAGAGCTTTTGACCGAAGTGCTTTTTTTTTTTTTTTTTTTCAACCGGTAGTAGAATAAGTATAAGAATTAGAGAATGAATTATGTCCCGCGCCAGCGGACAGGGGGTTTTTCGCCACCCCAGTGTGGGCCCCCACCGCACGTAGTTTGGGTAATTCGAACCATGCATCTTGTAGGGTCTGCAAAATAATGTATCCATGCAAAAAATTAGCTTATTCGGATATCGATAGGTGTCTCAAAAGTTGAGTTGTAGACGGAAATATGGACGGCATGGATCTGTCAACTGTTTTTTAAGTTAAACTATCCACGGTCGTCCATTCTTTCGTCTTAAATTCAATTTTTGACATATCTATCGATATCCAAACAAGCTAATTTTTCGTGTGGATATATTATTTTGCAAGCCCTATACGATGACCAGTTTGAATTACCCAAAAAAATCCACGAAAGAGGCCCACAAGGCTGGCAGAAAACCCCCCTTTTCCTCCGCCTCCGGAAAGAATGTTTTCTCTAAGAATTATACTATAAAACTGTAGAATTGTATTGCCAATTGACTGTTAATTTGCGTTATGGTATAGTACTTTCTTTTCGAAACAACACGATTACCATGTCAGCTCTAACTCTTTCTTTTCTTTTCTTTTTTGGAATTTCGGATAGTGAGTGCTTTGAACTCCGTCTTCTACCAATGGGGAATATCCGCAACAGATAATCAATGGAACATAAGCGGAGAACCATGCAGTGGAGCCGCCATCAACACTAGCGTTCTCTGGAACAATCCCGGTATCAAATGCGATTGCAATGGGACTGTTTGCCACATTACCCAACTGTAAGTCCTACTAGAAAATACTACAAGGAATTTTCTCCACGATCGATCCCCATATGATCCATATTGGAGTATGTCTAATTGGTGTACTATTCTCAAGAAATGTTGTACTAATATTGTCTAGTGGTACAATTCGAGACTTATTAATCTTTTTGGTCTCCAATGTATTACTTTTGTCTCATTTTCGTCCCCAATGTAAATATTGAAGACATTTACTCCCCAACGTATCAATTTTGTACTAATCAAGTCCCCAAATTTAACACCATTAATCTCATCTGTCAAAATGAGGGGCATCTTCGTTATTCACCCACCCCTAATTTCCTGTAAAAAAACAACCGGAAAAATGATCCTAAATCATCATGACCACTAACTTCGGAGCACACTCCAACAACCAAATCCCCACCTCCAATCCCATTTCATGAAATCCGAATTCAAATCCTCAATGGGGTTTCCGTCTTTTACCAAAATTACTCTATCTTTTTCAGCTACAATCCCATTTTTTGAGCTCAAATTCGAACCCTCCATGGGATTTTCGTCTTTTTATACCAAAGTCACTGCCTTTTTCAGCTTCAATATTAACCTCCAAAGCCTTCTTTGCATCAACTTCAACATATTCAAGAACCCATTATTCCTCGACGGTGTCAAGCTTTGTTGCAACACAAGAAGGCAGAAGCACCACAAAATCAAGGGAAACCCGTAGAATCTCCTCCACGAATCGACCCCGAAAGCCCTTGAACCAGTAAGCCGCGAGTCCCTTGGTGAGTACCTAGTCAGAATCGGCCTCAAACACTACATTCTTGTCCGAGTCAAGGTAGGCTCGGATGCAGACCTGAGAAACACAACCCTTCACCTTGTTTTCGCTTGTTTTGAATTGGGTTTCGAGGGGTTTGAGGTTCTTGCACTCTGTCTCCGATCCCTCCCTCACCCAAACCACTATCTTTTCTCACCACAACCTCCGTGAAACCCCCACAGCCACATCTCTCTATTCTCTTCTCTTCTTTTTTTTTTCTTTTTTCCACGTTTTTCTTTGACAGGAATTTGGGGTGAGTTAAATGACGAGGATGTCCCTCATTTTGACAAATGGGGTAACGACATTAGACTTGGGGACTTGATTGGTACAAAATTGATACGTTGGGGACTAAATATCTTCAATGTTTACATCAGGGACGAAAATGAGACGAAGATAATACTTTGGGAACCAAAAAGTTAATAAGCCTACAATCCCAGCTCAGTCAAACCAGAAAGTGATGAGTGCACTAGGGAAGAGTTTGGAGTGAAAACAACTACAGATTGTATTAACCATTGAAGATGGGATCGTCATTTGCAATGTAGGTCAATTAAGGAGGGTGATTTTTGGCCTGTTACCCAAAAAGACAACCGCGGGGGGGGGGGGTTGCTAATTAAAATTGCCAATAAAAATAATCTCTAACAATTTTTTAACTGAAACAATATGAGCAAGTAAAAGAGAGAGTTAGAGAGATAGAACCCGATTATAGTGGTTCGGTCCAGATTTGTCCACGGTCTGACCTAATCCACTTTTCCTGAAGCAACTACTTTAAGGTTCCACTAATCTTCAAAAAGATTACAAGTAGTAAATCTTGCGATTGCTTACAACAACCTTACACCTCTAGCTTTCCCAAGGAGCTAGTGCAACCGCAAGAGTTTTCTCTGAAAGCTCTTGAAAACAATAACACCCAAATTCAACACAGATTTGGTTTTCTAAGCTTTTGAGTGTTTGACTCAAACATTCCCTTAGGATTTACAAGTTTGTGAAGAAAGTATGAAAGATAATTCTCTCAAGGAAAATATGAAAGTGGAAGAACAGGAGAATTGTAGGCTTGATCTTTTGAGGATTTGCTCTTTGAAAGATGTAGAATGTTGTAGCATGTCTCTTGGTGCTCATCAATGAAATCTTCATTCCGTATATAGTTATCCATCCACCTACTAGTCGTTAATAAAATATTGGAGCTATTGGAGAGTTGATCAGAGGAAAATATAGCCGTTGGAACTTTACTGATCAGCAAAAATTACTCTGATCGGTCGTCCGATGCCCTCCGGTTGACACATTTCTCTGGTCTGTCAGCCGGTTCGTCAACCTGTTCCTCAAAAATTCATCTAAATAGATTTGTTAGTTCATGTAATATTGAACTCACTAAGTCTATATGGGAATAATACATTAAATCAAAGAGACTTGTGCAATATTTTAGGATCAAGGGAGTTTAGTTCAGAAATATCTTTGTGACAAGTAATTTGTATTTTGCCGAGGAATAAAAACACATCATCAAAAAATAAATAATCGTAATGCATACAATTTTCCAACATGGCCGAAGGCCTACAGAACCCATCATAGAAGGGACAACCAAAAGCAGATGAAAATCAAACAGATAAACTCTAAGATTCTACAGATGAGACCCCCTAGAGGCCTCTCAGAGGGATTCACTCACAGAAGTCCAAACCCTAAAAAGAGGCAAGGCTATATTTATAGCTACAAATTGCTTCCTAAAGCTAGAATCCTTGCTAGATTATGTTTCATTTGCATATAGAGTCCAAAACCAAAAAGGAAACTCCAAAACCAATCTTTAAGAGGTCCAAAATATAACCAAAATCGACTGAAATGCGCACGCTAGTCCGGACCAACTTCAGACGAGACATGCTAAGAGCAAATTCTTCACCCCCGATGACCCTAGTCCAGACCACCAAAACCTTGGTTCGGACCAAGCCTGCTACGAGCTCCCAAATCACATGTTGATCGCTTGTCCAGACCACCAAGGCCATGATCTAGACTACGAAACCTGGGAAGACCAAAATCGAGCCGAATTCAACAAATCTCCACCTCAGCGAGATATCCAAGTACCATACCAACAACGGCACACCAACCGAAATCCCACAATCCATACCTTTTGAATTTTGTCCGTGGAATAATAGTCTGGACACGGATTGAAAAATTAGAAAACCGTGACTCACGGTTTGGTCCACAATTTTCATTACGAAACCGTGGATTAATCGAACCAGATCGTAAGATATTTATTTTATGTAAATAATATATATATATATATATATATATATAGATACACACACACGGGGCAGTTCCGGGAACATCTATAAAACATCTAAAAAAACATCTCAAATCTCAATTTCATAGTTCCTGATCAAATTTTTATGATCCGAACCATTCAATGTGTGTAGAATGTGATTTTAACGGTGCCCTCTAGAAATTAGCAAAAAAAATGACCGGAAAGGGCTTGATTTGAACAGTTTTTATTTGAACCGTTCAATAGAAAACTATTCGTAACTGTTTAGATCAATCCCTTCCAAGTCATTTTTTTGCTGATTTCTCGCGGGTACCCTTAAAATCACGTTCTGATCACATTAAGCAGCTCGAATCATTGAAATTTGATCAGGAATTATGAGCTATTTTTTTAGATATTTTTATAGATGTCCCAAGAACCGCTCTGATATATATATATATATACACTAATGCATGCCTGTGCCTAAAGGCACGGCTCGAACGATCGACACACGCAAATAAACACTGGACTTATGCACAATATATCAACTCCTGTCCAACAAATTCAACTATATATGCAAAAAACAATGACCCAAGCATATTCATGAAATCGCCCGTGCCTAAAGGCATGACAGGGAGATGTTCGGGGAGATCATAAGTATAGGCTAGTACTAAACTTCTGGAAACAATGCCAAATTTAAAGCCATCTAATTCATGAGTGTAGTACTTAAAAGGATGTAAGGATTCAATTCAACTTGGCACATTGATCACGATGACGCATCACAATTTTGTACATGAATCAACCAACCTAAGATAGTTTTAATTCACGATTGAAGAAAGATAAACAACTAACATGAAACACCTACAAATTCCAATAGAGAGAACACAATTAAATGAAAGGGTCAACTTGACAACGCTACAAAAGGGTCAATAAGCAACACCAAATATTCTACTGTGACTGAAGCCTTAAGGTACATCTCCTCCCCATTTTGAAGCCAACAATTGAACCTACACGATTCTAGCTTTAAGGAACAAATAAATCCCCAAGGAACAATCTGGATAAGTTAACTACATCATGTAGCCACAATTTTACCCAAAAACACTTGCTCATATAGGAGAAACTCACACCATAAAGGTGACAATCATACCTTTTCTGCAAAGTATGTTGTTAAGTGTGAAGTTCATTTATTGTGGTTTGTTGTTGTTGTGCTATTGCTTTTGTTACTCTTTGGTCTCAAATTTGGCTGTCACTTTTGCTGCATATGGACTTCCATATGGTGTCCTTTTCTGTTGCTGCTAATGGGCTCTTCCGTGATCATTTCTACTGCTACTATTGTCTTCTTTGGTGGCAACTTCTGATGCTGTTCTTATTGCCTTAAGAGGTGTTTCAAGCTGCAGTTTGAAGGTGTCAAATGGTTTTCTTCAGCTGCTGAAATTTCCATCAAAGGAATCTAACCAATCAGGTGGTGTACAAACAAAGGGACATAAGGATTAAAAAATCATCAATATCCGAAAAAACTCATGCATAACCCAGAAAGTCAATCATAATTCAAAATACATAGGAGCAAACCCAAAATAATACATATTTTCCCAGTCTCTGAAAGCGTGTTAGTAAAACGCAAAATGCTCGGCACAATTCTTCATCCTAAACCAATGATAGAGGCTTGTTATGATAGGGCCAAAATGAAAAACTACCCGAACAAAATTGCAATTTGGTAATTGGATAACCATTGTCATCAAGAACTCTATAGCAGCGTATCCATTCCGTAGAGGATTGTGATATGAACTTCATTTCGGGGGTGAATTTAACCTCTCCTCTAGGAAAATCAGGACTTGATACAGTGAGAAATTTCAGAAATATAGATAGCAAGACTAATAGTTAGTTACATATAATTGCACAATGTAAATCCCGAAAATTTGACATAAATATGGAGTCTCATGATTCTTTGACAAAGTAGGATGATTCCCAACAAAAACAAAAAAGCAGACTATAAGTCTCTAACGATTGAGGAGAAACATGCCTCATTTTAACTCTGGCAATTAATTTCTCTAACAAAGAACGTGCCTGATTTGAATCCAACCTCATAGCAAACGAAAAGCCCCTTATCCTGGTTGATTCGTTGTGTAAATTCTATGTTACTTAAAGGACTTCATAGGATGTCCATGCTATACACCATTTTTCCTGTTTATGTGGGATCGTAAGGGAATTAACAATCACACTTGGGACAAAAGAAATCCCAAACTCCCACTCTGTCAAAGGACTTGGAAGCTTCAGAAATAAGTTCCGATTTGTTAAAGGAATGGCTACCATCTAAAAAAGCTAGATTGATGAGCAATTGACAATATAATAATCTTAGAACATGAAACTCCTATTAAACGGCATGAGAATGGTTCTCACTTAAAAAGTAAAACTGAATGGTTCATCAAAAGTGTGTGTGGTAATCTGTGGAAGTCATCTTGTACGGTTGTACCCAATAAATCCATGGAAGTTGTCCACTCTTAAGAATCCGAAACAAAATCATATAAACTAAAAGCTTACTTGGACATAAAAATTGGATAACACAATTGCAAAAATAAAAACAAAAAATGTGGTTTTCCTATTGAAGTGTTCAAATCAGATATTTCATTAAATTGGGAATCATCGGAAAAATTAAGTTAAATAGGGCATAAAGAACAAAATATGAAACAAACATGTGAGATGCATGTGTGTAAAAATAAAAACACATCCAATATTTACCACAAAAAAAGAAAAAAAACATCCAACCAACAAGGAACTTTCTTTTTTTTTCAAGAAGATACATACAGGAAGTTTCAAATAGAATCATACCACCCAAGGGAAATTTGATGAGGACAGCCACCAAACCCCTTTGCATGCATCACCTGCATATATGAAAGAGGAGCATAAAAATACACAAAACTGAGCTCTCAAAACAGAGGTGACAAAAGTAATACGAGTTAAAGTCATTACATGGGGAATCTGATAACTTGTTTTACGAATGTGAAGCACAGTGCTTTCTCCAACCAGTGTACTGCATTTCGAATGTGGTGAAATTTAGGAGAGGAGCATCAAAATATACAAAACTAAGCTCTCAAAGTCATTAGATGGGGAATATGAAGCACGTATTGCGTTTTGAATGTGGTGAAATTTACTAATTCCAGTAAGGTGTAGCTTATCATTATAGTGCTAGCTATCCACTTCTCTAAGTAAAACAACTAGGATATCCTTATATTGACTCAAACAACAGCATATGGAAACATGTAATCAAGCAAAACAACCAACAAAAAAAAATTACTATCTTAGATGCTCTTTAATGCGCCCATGTGGGTGTCTTTGTTCCCAGTCTACATCATCCCATGTTTCCTGAAATATACCTACATTGCTCCACTTTCAGTTTCTCCACCTGCCCAATTGCCACCAACGAACCAAATGAGTTTGAAAACCATAAAATTTGACTTTTTTGCAACTTCAAAAACCTATTCAATTTAAAACTCAAGAACAAAACTCAAAATAACCATATGAAACTCATTTGTTTATCAGTGATGGTGGAAGAGTGGTTACCTTTGCCCTCGGTTGTTCCCGCTACTTGGGTGAGTGCATAGTTCGATCAGCCACAGTTGGTGGTAGAAGAAATCCCTTGGATAGAGAACAACCATAACCTGAGAAGTACTCATACCTACGACAACATGAATCATTTAGGTAATCGGTGTTATTTCGGTCTATGCCATGGGAATGAACAAACCCTAAACCCGTACTTTTTTTTTTAGTGAAAGATGTGAAGAAATACAAACCTTTTGGGTGAAGAAGAACTACATGCCATCGATTCGAACCCTGAGAACCTCGAACGGTGGTGGTTCCAGGGGTGACTAGCTTGTTGCGCCGGTCGGTGGTGTTAGTGGTGTCCAATCGGGATTGCCAGAGAGGAGCGACTGGGATTCGGTTTCCGAGGGCTTGAGGTGGTGTTGTAGGTAGGAGGGAGAGAGGGATGTGGTGGGTCTATGGTGGTGGGTCGATCGAACAAAGAGAGAGGGAGGGAGAGGGAGACAGCCGGAAAGTGATTTTTCCCAAAAAGAAAAAGAAAAAAAGGACAAAAGGAGTGTGAAGGATGAGAATAACAGTGCGGGTAGGGTTTCCCAAAAAAGCCGTTTATGGTAACACTTGGATGGATTAAGTATCTACCAAAATGCCATTGTAAAATGAAGGGTAGAGATTTATGGAAGGACAGGAATAAATCTTGAGCGTTGGTTATCTATTGAATTCAAACACAGCTCTGTTTTATTTTATATATATA
>BPLS01027053.1:32112-55212 GCA_019656275.1 Rhododendron kiyosumense
ATAATGAACTCACAGGGAGCATACCTGAATTCATAGGGAACTGGTCAAAACTTCGCATCCTGTAAGCAATTTATACGCCGTATCCTCTTTAATTTGACCATCGTACCCTGATCATTGCTTTACTTAAAACTAGATACCAATGTTTGGTAACCGAGATGCTTTTTTAATTAAAGTATTGATACTTCATTGAGTAACCTCTATTTTATGTAATCAGTGAATTTACGTAGTTAGTTCATCTGTAGGAGGTTTCAAGGAAACACCTTTGAAGGGGGAATACCATCAACATTTTCCAAATTGACCTCGTTGACGGACTTGTGGGTGTTAACTCTTTCTACATCTTTTCTTCATGTTTAGCTTATGAATGATGTTCTCTTCTCTTCTATAACATATTGCCTTATTATATAGGAGAATAAGCGATTTATCTAACGGAAGCTCTTCACTGGCATTTCTGAAAGATATGAGGCCTCTAAGTACCTTGTAAGGCAACAAACGCTGTTATAGTTGACAATCAATATTGAAATATTTTCATCTTCATGATCCTCCATTATTTTTTTACAAACTTAACGTAATTCAGTGGTTTCTCACCTGGCAGAATTTTGAGGAATAACCATATTTCTGGTACTATTCCCTCCAATATTGGTGATTATCAGAGTTTGTCTCAACTGTAAGTTATAGCATCGGCTTCCATGCATTTCAACCTAAAAGTTTGGCAGTTGATAATCAAGTTGATGAGGATGGGTCAACATCTCTCTATTAAGAAAACATAAACGTCTAGTTTTTAACGTTTTACAGCTAACTTGTAACAACCATGTTCTGTTTGATTCTCAGGGATTTGAGCTTTAACAACTTAACTGGACCAATTCCAGATTCTATCTTGAATTTGATCTCTCTCTCTTACTTGTAATAAACATTCTCCTTCTGATAAACAAGTTGTGCAATGTTTTTTTTTGAAAAGCATTTTAGAAAATATGAATGTTTATGAGTTGAACACTAGTTCCTGTATGTTCAGGTTTCTTGGGAATAATAAATTGACTGGAATGCTTCCCACGACAAAGAGTCCTTCTCTTCTACACATGTAAGTCAGTATTACATAACCATTCATTGTTCAAGAAGATCGTATGCAGGTGGTACTTGAACATTTATGGTCATTATGTAGAGTTCCTAGAATGTCATGGTTAGATTATTTCAGAAGCATAACTCACTACTGTACAGTCATAAGATTTGATTACTTATTAAATTGTATAGGTTCAATTTTGGGCGACTTGTTATAGAATAAATTGTTTATAACTTTAAGGCCGCATCGTTTGTATTGATAGTTCCTTTAGACATAAAAGGAAACAAGTAGGATTGCCAATATGTCCATCATTTGTTGCTTGGAAAAAATTTCATGTTAATGCTCATCTTGCTACTATGTTTTGGTGTATGAGGATATACACAAATATAAGAACCTATATCGTAAAGAAGTGTTTGGGAAATGAAATCTTGATTCATGCAGTCATGGTAGTTTACCGATATGTACGCTGATGACAAAATCTGAGGCTTCAGCAGTCAAATGTAAGACTGAACAATTTATTGGTTCTCAGTAAAACGAAAATCTCAACTAAGCATCCCCATTATGTCGTTGCCTGCAGAGATGTGTCATACAATCAATTATCGGGGGAACTTCCATCTTGGGCAAACAACAGGTGATTCTCTCTATGCTGTATGTTTTTAATGATATTCTATGGACTATGAACATTTAGTGATGCAAAAAGAAAGTTGTGTCACTTCCTATATACAATTCGAGTGTTAAACAACACGATGATAGTGTTGTTTAATGCAAGAGTTTGTTAAGTTTAGAGGATGTATGATCCTAAATGTAAACGAAAACGGATATTTTTCAAGTTGTTCTGATATGAGATACCATGTCTAGATTCTAGAGTTTATTCCCTCACCCACAATTTCTGTGAGCAGCTGAATGAGATTTATTGAGTTTTTGTATCCCTTTCTTCTATTCAGTGTTCTTGTGTAATGGGACCAGACTCTTGACGAAACTGGCTGCCATCTGTTTTTCAATTTCTAAACCATAGATGATAATTTTACGAAGTGATTTGTGCAAACTGATTGTTAGAGTTGCAACAAATAGGGCCTATGTAAGAAGTTAACTAGACAACTTTGGAAGCATTTTTTATGACAACTGCAGAGATATAATTGCAATGGTGTGAGATTTTGAACGTCCTCTTTCAGAATCCTGATAAAAATAGCTCATACCTGGCATCACGAAGATAACGTGGGGAATCCATGATACATGTCCTTTAAAACAAATACTGGAGTAATAATAGTTGAAAGCTTAAACATTGATTAGTTATACTCCATGCATGCTCATGTTCTTTGTTTCCACAAGATGTTGCTTACTATACCTGATGAATCATTCAACTTCAATTGCGTTAGTTATGTGGCATATTCAACTTGCACTAATCAATATCCATTCTTCTTCTGCATACAGTGTTCTGGCTACGGGATTGGATGGGGATATTCACAGTTCTCCTAAGTGTAAGTGCAATTTAGAACCTCCCCTTACCCTTTATTCTGAGACGGGACACAAATTCTATGATGCTGGAAAGAGGATCTTTGAGTTTAGTGTTCTTTGAATCATCAAATCCTTTTCATAATTCTAAAAGTAGGTCAACTTAGATTGGTAACTGTTAGCTAACTTGGTACACAATGCTGGGCTCTTTTCCTAATTGTTTAAGCTTTTGTAATAATTGGTGACTTGATGGTATTAGAACTTCAGTTTGCAAAGGTCCTAAGTCAATCCAAGTGTCGTAACTTCTGTTCATTCCATTGTTTTACGTTACCATGCACTCTCTGTGTGTGCATCTGTACACCTTATTCGGTGTACTGTTGTGTATGTGGTCATGCAAAATCCTTTCATGCAGTTAATTTTTTGAAGGCTACTGCATTGAGTTTGATTGTGGTACTACCTTTGAGATTTGAAGCCTATGTAGATTTATTTAATGCTCCTTTCCAATTTTTTCTTCTTTTATTTCCACCAAGTGTTGTTCCTAGTCAATGGCTTATTTTTTGAGTTCCAATCTTACAATGCCCTTTGCCAATTAAAGGCCATAAGAAACCATCATTTTTCTTCTTCTTTTTCTTTCAAGGTGACAATTTTATACTTGTCAGATGAAGTAAGAAATTCCTTTCCTTGGTAATGTCAAAAACTTCACATGTAAAATGCAGCGAAGTCAAGTTTGTCTTCATAAAGTGTAAATTCCGACTTCTAGAAGTTCATTAAACCCATAAGATGCATCACACGATCAAGGAGATGTGGCTGTTTTTTCTTTTTTTCTGGTGCACCTTTTTGAACTCTAATCTGATGAATTCCTCTTCCCCGATGATTTGCAGATTCCGACTTTGCGATTAATTGTGGTGGTCCAGAGATAACATCTAGTAGTCAGATTGTATATGAGGGGGATAACGAGGCTCTTGGTCCAGCTACTTATTATGAGGCTAGTACAAAAAGGTGGGCAGTAAGTAATGTCGGGCAGTTCAACGATAGATACGATGCCTCGTATACTAGTGTCTCTTCATCTCCGATCATAACTAATTCGGACTCGAGGCTGTTCCAGACAGCACGGATATCACCGGGATCACTAAGATATTTTGGGCTGGGACTTGAGAATGGTAATTACAATGTGACTCTCCATTTCGCAGAGACAGAAATCTCAGATCTCCCACCTTGGACAAGTCTTGGAAGGCGTGTTTTTGACATATACATCCAGGTCAGTGCTACGTTATCACAAATGATTTTTTTTTTTGACAGTCCTAATCTTGTTTTGAAAGAAAAAATAACTACAAAGAACAAGGAAGGTTTACCTTCCATTATAGGAGACAAACAACAGAACAATAACTACAAGCAAGGAACAACAGCAGGAGTCCTAGGAGCAATCTACCAAGAACAGCATATATAGGGCCAAATTTAAGGGGGTCAGCTTTACATTGGAGAAATTGGACCCCTTAATTTGAATATCAAATGTAATTTTCTGGAGAGAGAAGATTGGGGTATTTGAATCCCCTGAAAATCATGCAATTCCTTTCTTCCCAAATATAGTAGACCATAGCTGCCCAAGTCATTTTCCTAATGGTGTTCATGAAAGATTTGCCACGGAACTTCCCTACTGTGGCCACGTAGTCCTTTAAAAAGGGCGGCTAAAGAAAAGGTGGTACGTCTTCATTATGCAACTTACAGAGAAAACATATAGGGAAGATTCGCATGCCCCAGCTGATGATTTTATCCTTTGGTCTGATATTTTCGTAACAAAAATATAATTTATAAAACAAGGAAATAGCTATTTGTAGGGGTTCGATTTGTCAGGACCTAGACTGTGTGTGGTTAGGTTCCTTCCTTCTCCGCTCCTGCCGCCGGACCTGTAACAAGTCACTAGGGCTTGGGCTGCCCAGTGACCCTCCGACGATCAAGTTAGATCTCAGGGGTGAAGTTTAGGTCTAGGGTTAGGCAAGAACGGCATACCTTTCACAATGAGCATCCCTTTCTATTTATAGACCTAGGTTTACTTGGCCTTCAAGCCAACGTGTGGGGCGTACGCTCAGGTAACCGCCTCGAGTGATGTCATACGTGACGGGGGGAACAAAGCGGTTACGGTGCAAATGGCCTGATCCAAATGATTGCTGCTGTCGCGGGACTGACGTGGGACCCATCCATCATAACTACCTCACTCAAATGCCCTGGGAAGCATCGAGGCCAAAGCGCATATCCGGGCATGATACCGAACCCAAGGCCAGGAGCAACAACACTCTTCGGTTCAACAGCCAGACCTGGGGAGACATTGGCTCGTACGTCCGGCCCGGTTACCGACACGATAACCGAGGCCACCACAATAGCCCCTCAAGTCCCTGGAGCCCCGCGCTTCATCTTCAGGGTCTTGACTCTTTCGCGAGCCACCATGTCTCGAGCCTTCTTCAAGAGGGGCTACCGAGGAACAAGGATACTTCAGTAGATTCCACTCCAACTGCTTCTAACAGCAAAATCCATGTGTCAAGCCTACCGAGATGTTAAAGGGCAAAAGTTGTCTCGGCACGTGCCGTGTCAGTTGATTGGTACGAAACGTCACTTCGGGAACACGTGTCACCAAGCCATTGGCTCGGCCATACGGCGCCCTAACCTCGGTGTAGAGCCCCCGATATTGGCCGTCCGATGAGGACACGTGTCAGAGATCCGACGGCTCGGTGCGCGACGCTTCGCTTCCCGCGCAACGCTTCGCCCTTCTCAATATAAATAGGGGAGAGAGAAAGAAAACGGCCAATCTCCCCTCTGTTTTGAAAATGAACCACTGCCGCCGCCTGCCTCCGCCTTCCAATCAAGATTTTGGACGCTTTGGATGGAGATCACCGCACGGATTTGTGGTATGTTGATCTCCTCGCTTCAATCTTCATGCCTTGATCATTTTCTTCAAGTTTTTTCGCCCTTTTTTTTTTGCACGCATTAGAGTCGAACCAGCGCTCGCCACCTCTGGTTCACGGCGGCACTGGATATCTCCAGCGCTGTTCTTGTTTCGCCCGAGGCCTAAATTCTTCCCGAGGCCCACTTTCATCCTGAGACTCTGGGACTAGTGTCGATCCCATGGGGAGCCCTCCCGAAGAGGGGTGCCCTGAGCTTAACCGAGACCAATAGATTCCGAGGAGTAACGACCATTCTGTCCCGAGCGCTAGGTCTTCTTGCTTTTCCCTGAGCACATAGCTAACGGGTTTTTGCACATCTTCTTTGCTAGGTAGGGGTGAATGGTCATTGAACTCTCCTCGGACAGTTCCAGTAGCTCGGCTTCTTCTGCTGACCTTGAGGAAATATTTGCAGAGATTCGTTCCTGAGCCTTCTACCGAACCCCCATAGACCTCATCGAACCGTCAGACCCTCTGAGAGCTCCACAGCAAAAAACAACCTTTGACTCGAGAATGACAGCGGCCCCCAACACTTCGGACCATGGACCAGGGCCGTTCGCCGATGCCCCAGAGGAGGTTCGGGGACGAAGGACTCCAATGAGACCCTATCCTTACCGGAATCAATATTTCGATGGCACGTCGGCCGCCTACGCGGAGTTCAAACGGGTTTACAGCATGCCCCATGACATTGAGGTTCGACTGCTCCCAAACAATGATCCCAAGGATCTCCTGCACCTATAAGGGGCATTGATCTTCCCCCTGATGGCCATAACCGAAGGAGGAATTAGATTTCCCCTTCATCAATTCGTCAGACGAATCCTCCGAACCCTTAATCTTACCTCCTCCCAGCTCACAGTAAATTCGTATAGAATCATTACCAGTGTCATAGAGCTGAGAAGGCAATATAATCTGACCTTCGGAATAGAAAAGCTCTTCGGGGTTTACCTGCTTGGGATCAATCGTGAACACCAACGGTATTACTTATCTTGTCGCTCCGGCTATGACACATTCTTGATCGACCACCTGCCCAACTCCGAGGAATGGGCCGGTATTTATGTGTCGGTCACCGGGAACTTCATGTTCGGTCCCGGGGAAAGAGCAGACACAACCACCACAGTTCAATTTGAAAACGGATCCCCTGGTCGGTTAGACCCTTCCTTCCGGTAAATTCCTTCAATACATCACTGTGCTTTGCATGTTGTACTGATTTCCTTTTCTTTGGTGTTCTGTTCTTGTAGCTGAGGGCATCGTGCAGGCGCTTCGGGAAAGAGCCGTTCGGGCCCGAATCACAGTTGCCTTCGCAATCCCACTCACAAACCGATATGCTCCTGACCTGCTTAGTTATGTTGCGTCATACAATAGCTTTTTAAAGAAGAAACCAAGGCAACAAGGCGTTCCAAGGGCAGGCAGGGGACGAGGCCGAGGAGAAGGGAGAGGGAGTGGCGAGAACGAAGCAGAGGGTAGCACCCCGAGCCTCAGGGCGTCATCCGCAAAGAGGTTGACCGAGAGACGCCAGAAAGGACTGGGCTGAGTGGCGAGATGTCGGGGCCAGGGACTCGGGAAGTATTGAACTTGAGGCATCAGAGGCAGAGAGGGAGAGGTCGAGGCCCTGTTCCCGGAGCGCCAGGCACAGGGACCTTGAGGGCGTCCCCTATCTTTCCCCAAGAGCCCCCGGAGAAACGGGCTCGGCTCGAGGAAGGGAGGGATGCCCAGGGGGAGGGCCAGGAGACCATTAACCTTACCGAGGAGGAGGAGCGGACGGACGGGCAGGAAAATGTGGGCTACGAGGGCGGCCAGTGGGTAAACCCAAAGGAACTTCCTTGGGCTCCGGAATTCTGTCATTTTTCAGGTTGCCCGATTCACCACGCTGACACCGTCAAGAACCTCGGGGTGGCGTTCTGGATGCTCAGGGGCAGCATCCTTCCTCGGGACGCCCGGGCAGTGACGGGCTTGACCAAGGATATCACCGCCGAGATAGCACAGGCCCTCTTCACTGTAAGTTGCGATTGCTTATTATTTCCGTTGCACTTCGTTCCTTTCGACCTAGATATTTGAACTTGGTGGGTATTTCGGTCTCTGTTGATAGGCCGGGGCTTGGGCAATGGTGGTCAATGACCGCTGCAAGGCGCAGGAGAAAGAGATCGAAGAGCTAAGGCAGACTCTTGGACAAAGAGAGGACGATTTGAAGGTGGCCAGGGAGACCTGTGATCTTTACCTGGCTGACTTTCAGAGATGTGACGGTGAGCGAGTGCTTGCCAAGGGCTGAGCTGTCAAGGCTGAAGAAAATGCAGAGACGCTTAGGGTCACCCGGGCTCGGGGGGTCGAGACGGCGAAGAACAAAGGCTATGACGAGGGCTAGGACGCCGCCGGCGAAGAATACAAGAAACAGGTTCAGGAAATTGAAGCTGAGCTGCATAGAGATCGCTTCCTGGATGGGCTACGCTTCGGTCACGAGGCCCTGTTAAGCAAGCTTAATCTTCCAGAAGATTCAGACCTCCGAGCCGTGCCCTAACCGCCTCCCGAGGAGCTCGAACTGCCGAAGGAGGTAGAGGAAACCCTGTCAAACCCCGAGGAATCGCCAGCCCCTGGCAGCTTGGACGAGCCCAGGACAGCAGCTCCGACCGATGGCATATAGGACATGTCTAACCCTCCTTTCTCTGAACACTCGTAGTTTTTGACTAGTTTGATTTTGGCTGCGCGGCTCCGGACATATGGAGATTACTGCTCCAGGGTTTTATGTAATAGTTGAGTAGGACTGGCGCCGAACTGTTGGCCTAAGCCAGGTACTCGGTAGGATTTTGAATTAGAATCGTATATCGACTTTGCTTCTATTATGAATGGATGTCTTCCCTTTCTGAATCCTTAATACTTATTTTCATTGTTGCTATGGTGTATCGATGCCCCTGCTTCGGTTGTACTTCTGGAGCAGAGTTTTACCGAACAGTTATCGGAAGCACGATCCGAAGCAAATTTGAATCCAGGAAAAGGGGTTGAAAATCGAAGCCCCAGTCTGTAGCAAAATCCGGGAGAACCGGGTGAACTAGTCCGAAGCAAGTGAGGAGTAGTTTTAAGCTTGTCATTCCCCTACATTGGACTAGCAGCGCTGCTAACGAAAATAGTTGTAGGTTCGCGAGACAATGGTACTACTAGGGGACTTGGGCTGGAGTCACGAAGGGATGTGGCCTCGGCCATAGCTTCGTGACGTAGCGAGTCCGAGCAGTGAGAGACTTCGGTGGGTCAGTATAAAGGGCTCAGGATGAAGTTGAGTATCCTTAAAGCGAGAGCCAGAAGTCGAAACGACCGAAAGGGCCGGGGGTACTTGGTGGGAATTTTGTCCGAGGGTATCACCTATGTGAGGACAATATCCCTGAAGTCGGTATAAAACGGTCCGGTTAAGGGGAACCGAGTGTAAGTAATTGAAACAACATAAACAGATAATACAAGTAATACCCAGGAAACAAAAAATTCTCATTCTTACTCGTTGGGGTGCTGCCATTACATAAGCAAATTGCCTTTGAAACTTAAAGGAAAGAAATACATGAAAGAGGTGAATTGGGTTTATGAAACTTAAAGGAAAAGAAATACATGAAAGAGGTGAATTGGGTTTAGGTAACTGGGTGCTAGCCGTAGAACTTCTTTAGGTTGTTCGCGTTCCACGTCTTAGCGATGGGCGAGCCCTCCAGCTTTTCTAGCTGGTAATTCCCTGAACCGAAGTGCTTAAGGACTCGGTAGGGACCCTCCCAATTGGGCATTAGCTTTTTCTTCTTTGACTTCTCCACCACCTTCGTCTAGACAAGGTCATAGGGCTTGAAGAATAGAATGCGGACGCTTTGGTTGTAACCCTTGGCAACCTCCTGTTGGTATGATGCGAGTTTTATCCGTGCATTCTCGTGTTCCTCTTCGGCCAAGTCGAGGTCGGAAGCGATGTTGTCGTTGTTGACCGATTCGTTAAAGTTTTCAGTACGGATGGTAGGAAGTCCGACTTGGATGGGAATGACGGCTTCCATTCCGAATGCCAAGGAGAAGGGAGTGCGACCGGTGGATCGCCGAGGTGTGGTGCGATAGCCCCAGAGCACTCTGGGTAACTCCTCGACCCATTTGCCCCAGCGAGATTCGAGTCGGCGCTTGAGTCCAGAAGAAATAGCCTTGTTGGTGGACTCTATTTGGCCATTGCTCTGGGGGTAGGTCGGGGTGGACGTGTCCCACTTGATACCATACTCGTCAAGCAAGGCTCGGTACTTCAGCCCTATGAACTGCTTCCCATTGTCTTTGATGATGGCGAACGGTACACCGAAGCGGGAGATAACATTTCGCCACATGAAGCGAATGACGTCTGTTTCTTCGATGGTGACCAGGGGCTCGGCCTCGACTCATTTCGAGAAATAGTCAGTTGCAGTTAAGAGGAACTTGAATCCGCCCGGAGCGACTGAGAGCTTGCCAACGATATCCATGCCCCATTGGGAGAAAGGCCAAGGGCTGGTGAGAGGGCTAAGGTCCTGCACCGGCTGATGGATAATGGGAGTGAACATCTGGCACTTCTTACAATGCTTGACGAACTCTTCAGAATCCTTCTTCATTGTCGACCACCAATACCCCTAAGAAATGGCTCGATGAGCCAGGGACCGTCCGCCGGAGTGACAGCCGCTATCGCCGGCGTGAAGCTCTTCGATGATGCCCGGAACTTGATGTGGGTGTGCGACCAATAGGTATGGTCCAGTAAATGATCTTCGGTAAAACTTGCCGTTGAGGTTGAGCCAGAAGAGAGTGGCTTTGTTTCGGAGTCGGTGAGCATCCTTTTTGTCAGTAGGAAGGGTCTCATCGCACATGTAACCAATGATTTCACCCATCCAACTTGGACCGAGGTCTATGTTGAGGACTTCGTGGCTTAATACTTCAAGCTCGAAACTGGGCTTATCGATGGTGCTGAAGGAGATAGAGCGATGTTCCGAGGAGGAGCAAGCCGAGGCTGCGAGTGCGTTGGCATGGGCATTCTACTCTCGGGCGATATGCTCGACTCGGATGGCCTTAAAATTTTTGAGGAGCTGGACAGCAGAGGTAAGTTTGCATTCGGTCGTCCCGAGCTTCGTATTCCTCCGACAGCTGATTGACCACAAGCTGGGAGTCGCTGTAGACCACGAGTTCCTCAATGCCCAGAGTGTGGGCTGTCTTGAGCCCAGAAATCAGCACCTCGTATTCGGCCTCATTGTTGGAGGCCGGGAAATTGATGGATATGGAGCTTTCGTGCAAGACACTGGAGGGGGAGAGGAGTACGATCCCAGTCCCTGCAACTCGGCTGTTGGAAGTGCCGTCAACGTACATCTTCCAGACATCCCCGTGGAAGAGCTTTCAGGCCGTGCTTGGGTTTGCCTGGAGAGTTGCTTCGGGACGGGAGGGGGGAACCGAGGGGGAAACATTGGTGGGTGTAAGCTCGGCGATGAAGTCGACGAGGACCTGTGCTTTGATTGCTGTCCGAGGCTGGAAATGGATTTCAAAGTTCGTGAGCTCGACAGCCCACTGAGAGATTCGGTTGGAGAGGTCGGCTTTCCAGAGAAGAGATTTGAGGGGGTATTCGGTTAAGACAATGATGCGATGCGATTGAAAGTACGGGGCAAGCTTGCGGGAGGCTGAGACGAGGGCGAGCACGAGCTTTTCCAAGGGGAGATAACGTGTCTCGGCGGGAGTCATAGTTTTGCTAGAGTAGTAAATTGGCTGGTGCTCCCGACCTTCCTGTCGGACGAGTACAGAACTTATAGCCTGTGGAGAGACAGCTAGGTAGAGAAATAGGTCTTCCTGGTCCCGAGGGGTGACAAGGAGTGGGGCCTCAGAAAGGTAAGTCTTCAACTGCTGGAGGGCCCGGTCACAATCCTCTGTCCAAGTGAAGCTGTGCCGGCTGCCTTTCAAGAGTGCAAAGAACGGTCGGCATTTGTCCGAAAAGCGACTTATAAACCGATTCAAGGCGGTGGCCATGCCGGTTAGGCGTTGAATGTCCCTTTTGTTGTGGGGAGCGGAGAGTTGCTCGATGGCAAATATTTGGGCCAGGTCGGCCTCGATACCACGTCGGGAGACGAGGTGACTGAGGAACTTCCCGGAGCTGACACCGAATACACACTTCTCGGCGTTGAGGCGGAGCTTACACTTTTTGAGGATTTTGAATACTTCGGCGAGGTGTGTTAGGTGATCACTGGCACGCATGCTCTTGACCACCATATTGTCAATGTAAGCCAGCATCGTGTCTCCCAGTAAGCGTTCGAACATCTTGGTTATCATTCGTTGAAAAGTGGCTCCGGCATTCTTTAAACCGAAGGGCATGGCAAGGTACCCGAAGATACCATGGGGGGTTATGAAGGCCATGTTCTCAACATCCCCTTCGCTCATTGCAATCTGATAGTAGCCTCGGTATGTGTCTAAGAAGCTGAGTCGCTCGTGGCCGGCGGTGGCATCGACGAGCTGATCAATCCGAGGAAGGGGGAAGAAATCCTTTGGGCAAGCGTCGTTGAGATTAGAGTAGTCAACTCAAACCTGCCACTTGCCGTTCTTCTTTTTCACCACTACGGTATTGGTCAACCATTTGGGGTACTAGACTTCTCGAATGGCCTTCACGTTTAGGAGCCAGTTAACCTCTTCAATGACGGCATCGGAATGAACCGGGGAGGATTGCCATGCCCGATGCACGACCAGGGGCTTAGCGGGGTAAATGTTGAGCTCGTGACAGATGAAGGAGGGATCGACCCCGGGCATGTCGTATGGGGTCCATACTAATACTTCTATGTTCCGCTTAAGGAAAGCGACCGTCTCGTTCCGATCAGTATTAGAGAAGGAGGAATTAATAAGGAAAAAACGGGAGCCATCGTCGGTTAGGGGGATAGTGAGAAGGTCGTCTGCTACCTTGTCATTGACTGGTCTACCGACGTCTTCCAGGACTGGAGCCTCGAGGACCTCGATGAGGTTGACCCGGGACGTCTGCTTACTGCTTCGGATGGCATTGACGTAACATCTTTTGGCTGCGGTTTGATCGCCGTGCAAGTCCTCTTGGCGTCCGTTAGCACCGATGAAGCGTACCACCTGGTGGTAAATGGAGGCAATTGCCTTGAGCCTTTGAAGCCAGGTACGTCCGACCATGGCATTATAAGGGCTAGGGAAGTCAACCACCACGAATTCCATGTCAAAAACAACCGAGCCGGCACGGACGGGAAGAGTGACCGTGCCGAGGGTCCAGACCGAGGCCCCGTTGGAACCGATAAGAGGAACTTCGGAGGGACGGAGATCGGATCTTTAGATCCTTGAACAGAGAGTAGTACATCACGTCGGCCGAGCTGCCCTGGTCCACGAGAATGCGTCGGACATTGAAAGTTCAGATGCGTAACGTGACCACGAGGGCGTCGTTGTGCAGAATCTGGACACGATCGAGATCTTTCTCGGTGAATGTTATCATCCACTTGGAGCCGTTGTCGGTTCTGGGGCGTTTTGGTTCGGGACCGACCAGCATGACCTATTTGGAGGAGGAAGCCGCTTTCAACTCATCTCGGATGATGCGAGCAGCCTTGGAGTTTAGAGGACCGTGTATGACATTGATCGTCTGAACTTCCTCCTCGGCGTTGTTTTCGGTGCGCTGTGCCTGAGACCTTGTCTTCTCCTGGTCAATGAAGTTATCGAGATGGCCAGCTGTAACGAACTGCTCTAAGGAAGCCTTGAAGGGCTTACAGGCTGTGGTAAAATGGCCCTGCTCGTTGTGGTAACTGCAGCGGACGATAGGGTTCTTGATTTTCCCATTCTCGGTCCCTAACTTTTGATTCGGGAAGGAAAAGAAAGGTTGATCCTTCACTTGATCGATGATCCGATAGATAAGAATGTTGAAGACAGTTTTCTGAGCATTGAAGTCGCTTGGCTTCGGTCCTCTCCTCGGAGACTGCTTGATGTTGTTGACCTATTTTTTTGGAGTTAAGACATGTGTGGGAACCAGTTTAGATACCGAGGCGCTCAGTGTCTTTGCACCCGTGGACTTCCCGATGCCCCTCTCCGCCTTGGATTCGATGAGCTGACACCAACCCTCAATGCGAGTCATAAGGTCCTTTATAGAGTTAGGTTTATGGCGAGCGAGGTCGTCATAGACCTGCTCGTCTTGGGAGGTGAGACCGAGCTTGAATCCTCGGGCCGAGATGATGCCATCACAACCCTCTATCTCATTGAATAGTTCCCAGTAGCGACCGGCGAACTGCCGGAGTGTCTCGTCGTTTCGCTTGCGAAGGGCCAGGAGGGAGTCGATCTCCTTCTCGTGTTTATTGCTTGTCACGAACCGGGCCATGAAGGCATCATAGAGGGAATCGAACGAGGAAATTGACCGAGTCGGGAGTTGGTTGAACCAAGTGAGACCGAGGTTGCCGAGGCTTGTGGGAAATACTTTGCATAAGAAGGCGTCGTCTGAGGGCTCATTCCGAAGAAACAACGACATAACGAGCGTGTACTGGACCAGATGAGTGTAGGCCTCAATCTTGCTGTCATACTTGGCAAATTTGGGTTGGGTGAATCCCTTCGGGGTGGTGACCAAGTCGATCTCCCTTGTGAAGGAGGAGGTTGTGAGCCGTGTAAGTCGCACATCACGATGAGGTCGGATCGAACGGTCGAGACCGTCTGGACGCTCAGTCGTTGTACGCTTTGTTGGAATGAGCTTGTCCAACCTGCCATATTCCTTTCTGTTCGGGGCGACGCTGACCGACTTCTGAGGGGAACGCTCATGGCGATGCTTTCGGTAGCTATCTTGAGCAGAAGGCTAGAGGCGCTCGGTGACCGGGCTTCTGCTATGGGCGCCGCCGGGGAGCAAGATGATGGGGCTCCTAGCTCTGACGTTCTTCAGGCATTCGCGGTACCCCCTGGTCTGGAGCTCCACGACGCCATCATCTCCCCTGGCTGCCCTTGTGAGGCTAGCGGTAGATTCTCGGCGAGTTTTGCCCGCTCGAACCGAGTGGGTGGAGGAAGCGGAGACGCTTCCAACCCCAAGCCTGTCGAAGGCCGATGGTTTCCCCTGGAGTTGTTTAGGGGAGCAAGAACGGTCCCCACGCAGCGCTCCTCGAGCGGTTTGGACACCCTCCACTCTCGGTGGCTCGAGACGGTCTTTGACTAAGGGGCGAGATTTGTGCTCCTGCAGGTGACCACCTTCGTGACTGCGAGGGGGGGGGGGGGGTATGGTGACTTCTCATTCCACCACGGCTCCCGCAGGAGTGAAATGGAGAGATTTGGAGGAGATGTTTGATTGCTGCCAACTCGTCTCGGACGTGTCTATCACACTCCATCACCGTCGTGAGATCGTCGATTTTTCGCTCGAGATGGCGGATGTAGGTGTGGAGCTCGGAGGATGGGCCTGCGTCTGGAGTTAAGTCTCCGGCGCCAATTCCGACGGATACATGGGTCTTTCCTAGGGCGATGGCTCCGCTGGAAGCCAGGCTGTGGTCCACGAGGGAACCGAGTTCGTGGACGGTACCACCGTGGTGCGCGTCATTGACCTCAACCATCTTTGATTCAGGAACGCCTGAGCGGAGAAGAAGGGAGGGAGTGGATGTTAAAAAGGGTGGCTGGGTCCCCAGCAGAGTCGCCAATTGTAGGGGTTCGATTTGTCAGGACCTAGACTGTGTGTGGTTAGGTTCCTTCCTTCTCTGCTCCTGCCGCCAGACCTGTAACAAGTCACTAGGGCTTGGGCTGCCCAGTGACCCTCTGAAGATCAAGTTAGATCTTAGGGGTGAAGTTTAGGTCTAGGGTTAGGGAAGAACGGCATACCTTTCACAATGAGCATCCCTTTGTATTTATAGACCTAGGTTTACTTGGCCTTCAAGCCAACGCGTGGGGCGTACGCTCAGGTAACCGCCTCGGGTGACGTCATACGTGACCGGGGGAACAAAGCGGTTACGGAGCACATGGCCTGATCCAAATGATTGCTGTTGTCGCGGGACTGACGTGGGACCCATCCATCATAACTACCTCACTCAAATGCCCTGGGAAGCATCGAAGCTGAAGCGCGTATCCGGGCATGATACCGAACCCAAGGCCAGGAGCAACAACACTCTTCGGTTCAACAACCAGACCTGGGGAGACATTGGCTCGTACATCCGGCCCGGTTATCGACACGATAACCGAGGCCACCACACTATTATTCTGAAGAATAGCGGTTAAGTTCAACATCATACACGAAAAGTAAAAAGTTAAGTTATTGTACTTCCAATCAATGTCTACCTTAATTCAAAAAGCAAATGGAAGTTGGATTTTGATTTGAGTAAACTAAAACTAACTAGAAAGAAATTAAGTTTTGGAAACTGATGAGAGAAAAGGGACTAGAGTTTCGATTTAACCTCCCCTTGCATTATAATTGTGGCGAAGTCTAGGGTTTCATTCAACTTGTAACCAGACCACCGATAGGGTAGCAATTCCTATCAATAATCCCCAAAAGACTATCTCAACACGGCACAGATCGTCTCATTAGATTTAACCAAAGACACAACCCGTCTCACGTTGTATAGTCTATCTCAAAGCTTATCACGAAATAATGAAAACGATCGATCGTACAATGGTGCTTGATATCATGAAGACAAACACAAACACAAAAGATAAAAGGGAAATGATTTTGTCACTCCCTTTTTTGTTAACAGCACTCCCCTACAAATGTATTTTTAGTGAAAAAATAAACTTGCAAGGGAGTGCCGTTAACAAAAAAAGAGAGGCAAAATCAGCAACCAAGATAAATCGGAAAAATAGTGACTTTTATAAAAACTATAAATAATTCAAAGTCATATAATTAATTGTTAAATAAAAACCGGCCTTTAAAATCTAAACAACCATACTTACTTGGAGAAGCATCCTCGTCGCCCTAGCGAGAGTGTTTAGCCGATCATGGAGTTTTTAAAAAAGATCCCCCGGAGTCCGGTTGCTGTCCCTTTTTATATTCATCCTATTCCCCAGTTTCCTAACTAAGAGAATAACCTTCCCTTTTGTCTTGATTCTATTGCCTTCACCAATTGTAATTTAATGCCCCTTAACATGCATCCACCAATCATCTTCCAAATAATCTCTCTCGCGCAAGCTCAAGCCATATATTCTTTAATTAATTGGTGGAGCATTGGGCCCACCATTAAGAAATATTTTAGACCACTTAACCGGCAAATGCTACGTGACACTCACAAGCCTGAATTATCGGTTCAACTTATGGACCATCTTTGCACTAATTAAAACGAAGGCCAAATTAGTTGGACTGTCACCATTTGTTTGCGCTTCACATTTAACTCCTCAATTTTGCGCTGAATACCAAGCCCAAGTAGTGCGCAAAATGGATATAACAAGCCTAAGTTAAGGGGCGTAAATAGTTGTATTTACTCACCTATCATCCTTAGTCCTATGGCATCCTTTAATGGCCATCCAAAGAATGAAAAGATGTCGAGCAATGGACATGGAGTACTAGATTAGGAAATGCCAGTGTACTATAGGTTGGTGGATTCTGATAGCATATCAAGTATATGCTGTTGGGAAATCTGAGCCTCATGCTAGATTCACAACGAACAAAAAACACTTCAGGATCTTAGGATACTATCGTCACAGAAAACAAACCATAGAAAAGGAAGAGAAAGAGGAACAGAAAAACAGAACACACAGATATACGAGGTTCGACAACTTGCCTACGTCCCCGGGAGCCACACCAGTTCACTATGAACGAAAGAAAACGAAAGATTACAAGTCTTCTCCTTCCTCTCCGAGAAAAGTTTTCTCTTGCACTTTCTCTCACTAGAAACCCTCTCTAGAAATTTTCTCTTTCTCTATGTGCAACCTCTCTCAAGAAATAATGAATACAGCAACTAATATTTATAGGCAAACCCTAAGTGATAGCTGGATCCATCCAACCAACTTGGGCTGCAGCTCACGGCCCATCTCAGCCGCGAGCTTGTCTGTCGCGCGCCTACCTATCGCGAAACTCTCCGCGCTAGTCACGGACCTTTGTTGCTGAACTCTGTTGCTAAAAGTTGTCTGCATCCCCAACAATCTCCCACTTGAAGATAACTGAAGTAAACCAATATCAACAACCCCAATCAATAGTGGACGTAGTGAACTTCACCCCTCTTGGTGCGACTACGGCTCTCCAACTTCTCACGCGCGAAGGCCAACTGAAGTTGAGCACAACTTCAGTTTCTCGATGGTGACCGACTTTGTCAACATATCTGCCGGATTTTGGCTCCCCAAAATCTTCTCTAGTAACAGTTCCCCTTCTTCCAAAAGCAAGCGAATGAAATGGTACCTCAAATCGATGTGCTTCGTTCTGGCATGAAACACTGGATTTTTCGCAAGGTGTATAGCATTCTGGCTGTCACTGAAAAGAACACTGTTCTCCTGCTTCAAACCCAACTCACCCAGAAAAGCCTTCAACCAAATCATCTCCTTAGCGGCCTCCGTGATTGCTACATACTCTGCTTCTATCGTGGACAAAGTTACCAACTTCTGAAAACGCGAGACCCAACTCACCGCTGTTGATCCCAAAGTGTAGACATATCCTGTGGTGCTTCGCCTTGTATCATGATCACCCGCAAAATCTGCATCCACATATCCTCTCACCACCAAATCTGCTCTCCCAAAACGCAGTGGCACATCTGCAGTCCGGCGGAGATACCTCAGTATCCACTTGACAGCTTCCCAATGCTGCTTCCCCGGATTGCTTGCAAACCTGCTCATAACTCCCACTACATGCGCGATGTCCGGTCGCGTGCAGACCATTGCGTACATCAGACTACCGATGGCCGAGGCATACGGTACCTTGGCCATGTGCTCCTTCTCCGCATCTGTCTTCGGAGACTACATGTCAGAAAGTCTAAACTGACTTCCCAGAGGCGCGCCAACTGCCTTGGCGTTCTGCATATTGAACCTTTTAAGAACCCGTTCAATATACTCAGCTTGACTCAACTTCAAGACCCCTTAAGTTTTGTCCCTGCTGATCCTCATCCCAAGTATCTGCTTCGCTGCACCCAGATCTTTTATAGCAAACTCTGCTGCCAACTGTTGCTTCAACCTGTTTATCTCGCGTAAACAGGACCCAGCCACAAGCATATCATCTACATAGAGTAGTAAAATTATGTAGCTCGTCTTGCAACGTTTAAGGTAACAACAGTGATCTGCGTGGCACCTCGTGTAGCCGCTGTACTGCATGAAACTGTCAAATTTCTTGTACCACTGTCTAGGAGCTGGTTTCAACCCATATAGACTCTTCTTAAGTCTACACATCATCTCTTCCTTGCCTTTCTCAATGAAGCCAACAGGTTTCTTCGTGTAGATTTCTTCATCCAAGTCACCATAAAGAAACGCAGTTTTAACATCCAACTGCTCAAGGTAGAGATTTTTAGCAGCCACCAAACTCAATACCACTTTGATAGTGGTCAGCTTCACAACTGAGGGAAAAATCTCCGTGAAATCAACCCCTTCTTTCTGTTGAAAGTCGTTCACAACCAATCTGGCCTTAAACCTTTTGCTTCCGTCGCTCTCCTGCTTGACGCGGTATACCCACTTGTTCTATAGCGCCTTCTTCCTTGCGGGAAGCTTCGCCAACTCCCAAGTCACATTCGAGTGAAGAGAATCCATCTCCTCTTGTATAGCACGTTCCCACTTCACAGCGTCACTGACCTGTAAAGCGTCGTCATAGGAAGACGGTTCCCTGCTATTTGTCAAAAGCAAGTAATATAGCGATGAAAGGTATTTTGGATTAGGTTTGGGTACCCTAGTTGATCTCCTTACCACGGCAGTCGGTGAGCTAGACCTTGTCTTTGGAACTAGCATAGACTCTGTCCGCGAGACTGCCTCATCCATTCGATCAAATCCCAACTCATCCCCACTGCTTTCTGGAAGATCCTCCAATCTAAAGTACTCGGGTGCCTCGCGATCCTCTCGCGCGACCACCACTGCGGGACCCTCGCGATCCTGTGTAGAACTCCCACTGCATTTTCTGCTATCTCTGTCCTTGTACAGCACCGACTCATTGAATATTACATCCCGGCTTCTGATTATCTTCCAATTTTTCTCATCCCAAAAACGATAACCAAACTCATCGCCGCTATACCCAATGAACGTGCACTTCAGTGACTTAGCATCTAGCTTGTCTTTGATTTTGTCATTGAGGTGGACATAAGCAACACAACCGAAAACTTTCAAGTGTGAGAGATTTACCTCCTTACCACTCCAAACCTCCTTCGATATCCCAAAGTTCAACGAAACTGATGACCCATGGTTGATCAAGTATACTGCTGTACTGATTGCGTCTGCCCAAAACTGTTTGGACAACCCCGCGTGTATCTGCATGCTCCTCGCACGCTCTGTCAGAATCCTATTCATCGGCTCTGCGATGCCATTCTGTTGCGGAGTTCCTAGACGAGTCTTCTTTGAACGAATCCTGAATAGAGCACAGGGTCTCATGTACTCTCCCAGTTCATACTCTCCCCCGTTGTATGACCTCAAACACTTCATCTTCAAGTTTGTCTTGTTCTCTACTCTGGCTTTCCACTTCATGAAAATTTCGAATACCTCTGACTTATGTTTCATGAAGTAGACCCATACTTTCCTCGAGTGATCATCGATGAAAGTAACAAAGAACCTCGATCCGCTGAGAGAATGCACTGGCGCGAGACCCCATACGTCTGTATGAACAAGCTCCAGCTTGTTTGGCTTGGGAGGTCTGCCACTTTTCTGGAAACTAACCCGTCCTCTGCTTGCCGAAGATACAGTCTTCGCATATGTCGAAATCCACTGACTCAACTGGCAGCTTCCTCTGTGTCTGCAGAATCTTCATCCCCTTCTCGCTCATATGTCCCAACCTGTCGTGCCACAAATTTGAACTCACTTGGCTCTCTGGCCACGGACCTTCCGCAAGCCTACCCTCGCGCGATACCACTCCCGCGAGACCTTCGCGATCCTCGCACGGGACCACCCCTGCGAGTCCCTCCACAATGGCAAGTGAATGACTCCCATGTAAAGTTAAATAGAGAGTACCTACTTTCTTTCCGCGCGCTACCACCATGGTACCGTTGGAGACCTTCCATGCGTCTCCTGTGGATGTTGAGGTATATCCCGCTGCTCCTAGTTGCGCACTGAAACAAGATTCCTCTTTAGCTGCGTGACATGTCTAACATCCTTCAAACACCATTTAAACCCCTGCGTTTCAATCTGCACATCACCTATTCCCATTATACTACATGGCTCATCATCGCCCAAGTATACTTGCTCAAAGTCATCTGCCACATAGTTCTTCAGAACACACTTGCTAGCAGTCGCGTGGAATGAGGCGCCTAAGTCAACCACCCATGACTCCGTGATACTGTCCATCGAAAGAATAAGTGCATCCTGCATGATGTGGGCCTCCTGCTCACCATTATTCTTCTTTGGAGCCTTGCAGATTGAAGACATGTGATGCGCCTGGCCACAGTTCCAACATTCACCTTTAATGCCACGTACTTGTGTTTTGCCGCGGGCCTTCTTACCGCGCGACTTCAACCAGCTCTTGTTCTAGTTCTGACCACTCTTGGCCTGGCTTCTGCCCCTCTGCTCAAAACTTAGAGCTGAACCTGAACCGCTAAAGCCCGATGCTCCCTCGAGCGATTTCCTTCTAACTTCCTCAGTCAGAATCAAACTGACTATATCATTCAGTTTGAGTTTCTTCTTCCCAGCCGAATTACTAATCATAGGAACCGTACCCTGCCAAGTCTCTGGCAACTGAGAGAGAATCAATAAAGCTTCAACCTCGTCGTCGAACTCAATGCCAACAGAGACCAACTAGTCCACTATTGTATTGAACTCACTGAGATGCTTCATAAATGAACGTCTTTCAAGCATCTCGAAGTTGAACAACTTCTTCATCAAGTGCACCTTGTTTGCCGCAGACGGCTGTTCATACATCTCCGCGAGCGCGTCCATCAGGTCAGACGCGGTTTTTTCTTTCAATATATTGTACGCAACTGACTTCTAGAGTGATAACCGGATTAGACCCATTGCCTTCCGGTCAAGAACATCCCATTCTGCTTCAGTCTGCCCTTCTTTTTTCTTTCCTTTATCTTAACCCAGCAGCGGCCGGTAAAGATCCTTCTGGTAAAAATAGTCCTCCATCTGCATCTTCCAAAAAGCAAAGTCCGATCCATTGAACTTCTCGATCTTCGATTCCCCTTCTTCTGAACCCATAGCTCCCTCGAAAATTCGGACTGCCCAAAAGCTTCAATTGGAAAACTGTTGAACACCCTTACCACAACCGCGGCTCTGATACCAGTTGTTGGGAAATCGGAGCCTCGCGCTCGACTCACAATGAACAAAAAACACTTCAGGATCATGGGATACTATCGTCACAGAAAACAAACCAGAGAAAAGGAAGAGAAAGAGGAACAGAAAAATAGAACACACAGATATACGAGGTTCGGCAACTTGCCTACGTCCCCGGGAGCCACACCAGTCCACTATGAACGAAAGAAAATGAAAGATTACAAGTCTTCTCCTTCCTCTCTGAGAAAAGTTTTCTCTTGCACTTTCTCTCACTAGAAACCCTCTCTAGAAATTTTCTCTCTCTACGCGCAACCTCGCTCAAGAAATAATGAATACAACAACTAATATTTATAGGTAAACCCTAAGTGATAGCTGGACCCATCCAACCAACTTGGGCCACAGCCCACGACCCATCTCAACCGCGAGCCTGCCTGTCGCGCACTACCTGCCGGGAGCCTGACCGCGCGCCTACCTGTCGCAAAACTCTTCGCGCTGGTCACGGACCTTTGTTGCTGAACTCTGTTGCTGAAAGTTGTCTGCATCCCCAACATATGCAACCCTAATGGTAGAATGCGAAGAGATTGTCCATGGAACTCGATCAAATCTAGCATAGTTAGGATGGAAATGTGGAAGACGAGATGTTGGGAAAGGCCAAGTCCGTTGAGTGATATAAGCAAGATTTGGACACTTCAGCATCAGTACGGATACTTGGTGAAGGGCCAAAATATATGCTCAGGGGCCCTTGAGGCAGCCAATTGTCGTGCCAGAGGAATGTGCTATTCCCATCACCAATAATATGCTTGATAAAGGGTCTAGCAATAGCCCTAAAGGCTAAGAATTTTTCTCCATGTCCATGAACAACTAGAAGCAACTTTGCTAGAGTGGGAATATGCTTTAGTACCAGTCCATAGGAAGTTTCTGAAGAGCTTCTCAATATTCAAGCAAACTGAGTTGGGAAGAACAACATGCATGGTCCAGGAAACTAGTATAGGAAAAAGGACTAACTTTATGAGTTGCAATCTTCAGGCGTATGATAAAGGACTTATTGGCCCGACTTTTGATTTTATCCTGGATTTTAGAAATGAGACCTTTGCAATCTGCCGCAAAGAGTTTTGAGGATAATGGGGGACATCCAAATATCTAACTGGAACTATACCCATTTGGAAGCCCAACAGAAAACACATGATCTCCTTGTCCTGATTTTCCATGCCTAAAATACACCGGACTCTTGATCTTGTTAGGCTGCAGACCAGAGTATTAACAACAACTTGAAAAGACTGATTGTTGGGGTAGCACAGAATAAACAAGTCATTGGCAAACATATGTGAGTAATCCCTAGTTCTTTCAACCGGGGGTGGTATGAGAACTACCCTGAATTAATGTGAATTTGGAAGCTCCTGGAAA
>BPLS01027053.1:60212-121450 GCA_019656275.1 Rhododendron kiyosumense
CATTTTCCAAAGGTTGGAGGGTAACTTTTGGAACATTGAGCTTTTATATATAGGTGTAATGATTATGTTCCTTAAAACGTTCTATTCTAAATTGGTTAAACAAATTGGGATGGAGGGAGTAACAATGTGCTAAAGAATGATAATGATCATCCTTTAAGCGTAATAGATACGTAAGTTGAGTATTAACTTTCTTGCATATTCACAAACACTGGTTTTAACTGTACTTGCAGAGCTCCTAGGGATAGATGTTAGGCCCTACACTATCAATTATGCAGAACTAAAGGCTGCAACAGAAGATTTTAATCCTGCAAACAAACTTGGGGAGGGAGGCTTTGGACCCGTTTTTAAGGTAAACATCCTTCTAATAAAAGACAGGCTGTCCTGGAACAACTTCATATTGCTTTTATGAAATAGCACTCATCGACTAACTCCCTTGAATATTGCCATTTCACCTCTGCTTTTCCCTTTTGTATTCATTATGGATGGCAGCAATACGCTTGTACCATCACATTTTTGCATTGCTTTCCGTTAAAATAAAACCATGGAAAATACAAACCTTGCTGTTCTAGATTACTTGCTTAGAATTGTGATTTATTGGTCCATACCATTTTTGCTTTTCATCAGATCAGAAACCATGGTCGGGACTACACAATATTTCTCATAATTTTAAAATTTTCATATTCTCTAGGGAACACTTAATGATGGGAGGGTTATTGCTGTCAAGCAACTGTCTGTGACCTCCCGCCAAGGAAAGGATCAATTTGTTGCCGAGATTGCTACAACATCTGCTGTTCAACACCGAAATCTTGTGAAATTGTACGGATGCTGCATTGAGGGGAACAAACGACTGATTGTTTATGAGTATCTTGAAAATAAGAGTCTTGATCAAGCATTGTTTGGTACAGGACATCACCTTTACTGTCAATGCAAATTATAGATCTTGAATGTGGTGAATAAGTGAAACGTTTAACTATTTGGCATTTGTCAAGCAGGGAAGACAAGTTTGTTTCTTGACTGGCCCATCCGCTTTGATATATGCTTGGGTGTAGTAAGGGGTCTAGCTTATCTTCACGTGGAATCTCGGCTTCGCATTGTGCACAGGGATGTTAAGGCCAGCAATATTCTTCTTGACTCTGACCTCAACCCCAAAGTTTCTGATTTTGGTTTGGCCAAACTTTTTGATGACAAAAAGACCCACATCAGTACCCGTGTTGCAGGGACATTGTAAGATTCTCCGCAGTCAATCTCCATGTATTCTTTAGTGTTATTGGTTTCGATATTCTATTTTGGTACTGTTTGTAGCTGAAGTATTAACTTACATGTGATGAAATTTCAATGGTTACTGATGCAGTGGGTATCTTGCACCTGAGTATGCTATGCTTGGGCAACTTACAGAAAAGGCCGATGTGTTTGGCTTTGGTGTTGTAGCTTTGGAGATTGTCAGTGGAAGGCCAAATACTGACTCGAGCTTGGAAGAAGAAAAGATCTATCTCCTTAAATGGGTATGTTTCACTTTCTATTAGGCACTCATTAGTTGTTGATCCTTTGAAAAGTTCCAAATGGCTGCATATTCGGTTGTGGGCACAGTTTGTTTTGACTGTGGTTACTGATTCGGCTACATCTTGTTATAATTCTTTAAAAAGAAGGAAGGATTATTCTATCTTGGAAACTTTGGGATGTTTCGCTTGAGCATCATTAGAAACAAGATAAGTTGTTCAAAATCTACGCAAAGAAACTTATAAATCCCTTGTATCTCTGAAACTGAATTCTAGTATTCTTGGTGTTAAAATGTGCATCAATGCCAATGAATATCTGATCCACTCATCCTCTCACCCAGGCCAGAATGGGTGCTTCCCACTCTGGTTACATGATTCTATGACATTCCTTTCTTCCCTCCTTTTTAGGCATGGCATTTGCATGAAAACAACCGTGAAGTTGAGCTAGTGGATGCTAGATTGTTAGAATTTGACGAGGAAGAAGTAAAACGAGTTATACGAGTAGCTCTTTTGTGCACCCAAATATCTCCACAGCAACGCCCCTCCATGCCGCGTGTAGTGGCGATGCTTTCAGGAGACATTGAAGTTAGTGCAGTTACTTCACGGCCTGGATATTTGACTGACTGGAACTCAAACACATCCAATTTTATGACTACGAATACTCCAAGTGCAGAAAACGTACATAGCCAATTCAGTTCATCAACGAGTCGAATACTGTAAGTGCAACGAACATAGCCAATTCTGTTCATCAACGAGTGCAAGCATGGCAGCAAATCCGGGGTTAGAGATTTTCAATGTAATAAATGGGTTTTTATTTGGGATTTTTTGAAATTTTTTTTTTTTTTTTTTGTATTTTGATAGATTTTTGTGAAATTTTGCAACACCTTTAATTTCACATGGATTATGACTTTATGTGAATAATTATAACACTCATTAAATTGGACTGTGTATATTGGGAAAGGATGTGTAACATGGGGGTGCCTACTAGGGGCATTGCCCTTCCCAATTAATTGATGTCTACTCGAGGTATGGCTCTATGCAAAAAGGTGCCCTAGTAAGAGGCATGATTTTTTATAATTAATTGTCTTCAAAAGACATGATTCTTCTTAATGTGTGTCCAATAAAGATGTGGCTTTTCACGAAAGGGTGTTTGTAAGTATGTAAATAGATCCTTTGTAAAGGCGTAAGTCTGTCGACACAAACAAATGGTGCACAGATCGTGCATAGATTTCGATGTGGGACCCACTACGGATCCCACACAAAAAAATCCAAGTAGTTCATTAAATTTAAAATATTTTTTCAAAGGCTCTTGTGAAAAATCAGTTCAATCCGATACCTATAAGTACTCGATCTAATCATATAAGTTTTCATTCAGGTTCAAAGTTGAATGAAAAGTTAGATGATTAGATCAAGTACTTCTAGATATCGGATTGGGCTGATTTTTTGCTGAGGGGCCTTGAAAAAATATTTTAAATTTAATGAACGGTTCGGATCATTTGTGTGGGATCTGTAGTGGCTCCACATCAAGATCTGCGCACCCTTTATCTGTGTGAATAGCACCTCTCTTTGTAAAGTCATTCAACATATCAAAAACCTTATATTGAGTTGTTCTCTCCACACACTCTCTGTATATGGGCACCATGTCGTTACCATATCAAATTAAGAACAAAATTATAAATCCCCTGTATATCAAAAACCTTATATTGAGTTGTTCTCTCCACCTCTCATTGTGACCATGTCGTTACCGTATCAAATTAAAACAAAATTTTTACACCTAATGCATAGAAAAAGGCTAAGTTGTATCAATTTCTACTTCAATTCGAGAGCGGGATTCAATTTAGTTTTTGTATTTTAAAACTAGGAAATCAAAAGAGTTTCGATTTTTGTAAAGCAGTTGGAAAAAGTTGAAGGGTGTGGAATCTGATTTTCTCCATCAGCTTGATTAAGAACTGTCCATTAATATCGATTCAAGAGTTTACGAGCTTGCATGTGAACAAAATATCATAGACGCATAGTTCAAGTGATCTTACTTGGATGAGCTGTATCTAAGTACGCTTCATTTAATAACACGCCTTGACTTATTATAAATTAAAAAATATAGTTAATTTTTTCATAAGACTGAAATAGTGAAAGTGCCAAACATTATGGGACGGAAGGAGTATAACGTATAACCTACCAATCAACTCCGCAAATAATAAAAAACATGTGTACTTGTTTGACATTTAGAACTTCATGTTCTTAGGATTGAAAGTAGATGTGGCAATTTGTGTCCAGTAATATGGGGGTTTCATCCAAACTCATCCATTTATAATAATTAGCTCAAACCCACCCACATTTAAATATGAGTTGTAATTGGGTCAACTTAATAAACCCACTGATTTTATGGGTTTAGATGGGTTGGAACTAAAAGATCCATTTGCCGTTATTTTTAATTTGCTCCCACTCAACTCAACTGATTTCCACAACCAAACTCCCATTATTTTTAATCACTTCTCTCTCTCTCTCTCTCATCTTTTGGACTGTGTTTGTTGGAGAGATTAAAATTCTACGAATTCGGGTATGGTACTGTGCGCAGCACCTTGCGCGCACCTCTAAACCGTTGGATCGTGCATCTGACAGCTTGAATCTCATCTCGGCAATGAACGACTCTCGATCGCTAGTTGCTTATATGAGATCCGAGCAGTCAGATACACGATCTGATGGCTCAGAGGTGCACAACACCCCAAGTCCAAATTCTACATGTTGAGAAGGGGGAGAGGGTTTTACTCTGGACTGTCCAACACACTTTTGGAGTGACTTATTTTTGTTTTTATTCAATTTTTTCTTTTACATTTGTTAGATTTGCCTCAAACTTTTAGGACTTATAATCGAAAAAGTATATTTTTTCATCAAAACTCATAGTTTTCTTAAAGAAAAAAAGAAGTAAAAAGCTGTCTTTTTTATTTATTTTGTCATTTTTTTTAAATATGAGTTTCAGGCAAAAAAATTTACTTTTTCGATTCTTCTCACCAAGACAAATGAATAAGTCACAAAAAATTTACGCAAAATTCAACTAACAAATGAGATTTTTTTTTAATAGAGAAAAAAAGTCACTCCTTACTTTTTAATCCAAACTACTCTAAACTAAACAGACTTTTTTTCCGACTCGACGCATGAAATAATATGGGAACGTCAGCCAAATGCCATATAATAGGAAGGAAACGGGTCGGGTCGGATTTGGGTATGAATTGACCCATATTTGACCCAACCCGTTTTAACCTGTCTACTTTTGACTTGTATTCAATCCGCTCATATTCAACCCATGACCCGTTTTAACCTGCCTAAACTCGCCCATTTGGCACCTCTAATTGAAAGGCATCCTCCTTGAATTTCCTCCTTGTTCTTCTTTTGCATTAATGTTTTATTTTATAGCCTTGTTTCCAAATTAATCTTTTTTTACGGGTGGACGCGGTGGTCAAGGTCGTGATCTTGGTGAGAGAGAGAGAGAGAGAGAGAGAGACTTTTTAACTTGATTGTGATGCTTTGGGAGTGAGAATTGGTGGAGTCCTAAGCCAAGGTGCTTATATATAGATTTTTTTGGATAACCGAGGTGTCCGGACCAGCTTACGCGTACCTTGGGGGAGACTAGCACAGCAACCCACCGCCATGGCCCCCCGCTAAAATCATGATTTGCTTCCGAGGGGAATCGAATTCTACCATGTTGCAGCCTTGCAGGCTCAGATTCGCCCTCACCATTGAGGCAACCCATGGGTGGGTATCTTTTTCTTCTACTAAACAACACCAAACAAGATTTCGTCTTTGCAAACAATAAAAAAATACAGCTTTTTTTTATCAAGGTATATAGAGAAGGAAAAAAGCTTTTTTTCTTTCCAATATATTGTAGTAAGTATCACTTAGGAAGTACTCCCGATTCTCTTCAGCCTTTGACAACCACAACTGATAAAGCAATTTAGACCCCCTTTGGAGATGGGAAAATTTCAGCTAGAAGCCTAAAACAGCTTGGAAAGTCCTTTAGAGATAAGAAAAATTAAATCACGAGTTCACGTTAATCTTGTTCAAAAAAACAAAAAAAATGTCCCCTAGTCCGCATTCGTTTTGCGTCTCTTATACGTGAAATATAGGCCCCGAAAGATAGAAGAATAGAACGCGGGAGAATGGTAGCTAGATTCTAAGAGCAAAAGCAAGTACACCTGTTCGTGTGAAATTTATTTGCCAGAATGACTATTGTTACTATAGTACTTGTCATATCAAAAGGTCCAAAAATAGTAATGGTGCGGCAGCTGTTTGGTGCCATTTTTGCTCAATTGCAAATTCATACCTTTGAATTGAACTGTCTCGATCATTGTTTTGATGCAATTTAGTTGGCTTGGATATTGGAAGTTTGACAAAGTCAATGTGTGTTTTTTTTTTTTTTCCTTTTTCGCAGTAGAGCGATATCCCAGGAGCTGATTGCCCACTGGCAGGGCCATTTCATGGCACATAACGAGGCAGCGAGACCCGGGAAGGCAACCCGATAGGGTTTCTTTTTTAAAGCGAGGGGAAGGGATCTCTTTTCTGCAATGGAAAAGAAATGGAGCAGATTTGATTCGGCACAACCTAACACCAAAACACCAGCAAGACCCTAGATCCAGCAGCCTCAGAACCAAAATCAAAGTTAAGGTCCAAACAGCATTAACAGCGGATCTTGATCATGACCGGTACACAAGAACCAGAACCATTTTTAACAAGAACTATTAAAAACCATAGCATTTGGATGGCAGCAGCAGAGAAACCAGGAAATGGCAGTTAGCTATATCAATAGCAACAGTCTAGGTTTGCAGAAAATCACCACCCAAACTACCTACATAGCACTTGTCTCCCCTCTAAATAGCAGCATCTTCAATACCAACAATAGACATTGCTAGCACCCCACACACGCACACAACAAAGCTGCTAGCCCACATACCCATCACACACATGCACAGCTTTCCACATACACCCACACCCACATAGCCAACCCAACAAAAACAAAAACACAACTTCGACAAAGCCAAAGTTGGTACCAAAGATGGGTTTTTCATTTTTTGGCAGCAAAAGATGACGACGGATGGACTTAAAATTTGCCCACAAATTTACCAAACTATGATTTCAGCAGCCTGAATGGCTCATGAATTGACTAGCTCTGACATAACATTGTGGAATCAATCTGCAGAAATCGTAATAGCAACATTTGTTTCTCCAGTCATTTTTGGGCCACATATGGAAGGGAGAAGGAATGACTTTTGCTTTACTTGGTTTTAACTTTTGTTTTCTACTTTCATTTGCACATTCAATTTTGTCTTGATTCTAGATGATTACCAAGGCAAGGGCAAATAGACCCTAGGAAACTGCATTTAATTTTCCCATTTTATTACAAAAGTACAGCACTATCAACAATATTGACAGTTAATTTCATGTGCATTAGTTTGCTAAATACATAAACCTATACAAAAACAAAAAGGGATACCCATATACATCTGACAATGCAGATCAAAAAAATATATATACATCTGACAAACAATCAACAACATACATACCCGTGGAACCGCCAGCCGCCATCTTTATGTATTTGACATTTTACTATCTAACTACCAAAACCGATCCTTGTTGACACTTAAATAGCCAGCCATAACTTTTCCTCCCGTGTTCCTCATTCCGTCTATAAGAAAGCACCAACTAGAACCCAACGCTCCGACAAAGAAATCTGATTCCGCAGCCATCAAGAAATTAACGAGAGGGTAATTCATGCTGGTTTCCCTCCCCAGGCTGGATTCGTAAGTAGCCATTGACATGTTTCCCACCTGGCGTGTCACATTTGTGTAGTAGAAATTCCAGTGGGGGTATGATCTTGATCTATCAATTACTTCCTAAAGAAAAGTAGTACTATGAGAATTTGATCACAACAGCTAAACAAAAGTTATCAAAAAGAGTAAACACTGTGATCAAACGACTCCAATGGAACTCAATGGGTTTGTGCTCAACTTCTGCCGAAAACGACCGGACTTATCCAATGTTTGTGGCCTATGAAGCACCTACACTCCTAGAGATCATTGTAACCGTGTCAGACACTCTAGGGACACATAACGGTGTGCCCATTACATTTTTAATATTTGTCAACGGTGGGACACTCTGGGGACCCACATGGGGACACAGCAGGGTGATATGTACAGATTTTAAAAGCTTTTTGACAGCAAAATATTTGTAATTTCAATAGTATTTAGCCAACAAAAATGTAATATAAAGCACAAGTAAATGTGCATAAGCATACACCATCACTCAATAACGGATTCAATAGGATTCCAAACCTAAATATGTAGTGGTTACAATGTAGGTTTGCATAACTGAAAGAACCGTTTAAAAAAATATTGAGGTATCTCCTCCCGTGTCTGTGTCCCCATTTCTTTAGAATAGTCATGTTGCCTATCTGTCTCTATGTCCCCAGCCGTTTCTGTTTCCGTGCAACAGTCTGTGACACTGTGGCTTTTAGTCTGTTTGCATAAATCTGGAGTTTATCCAGTAGGGGGTCTGGGTCAAAAGAGACCCTGACTAGAGTTCCTCATCACAAAAAAACTTAAAAAGATAACTTGAATGCAACTCTGATATTCTCTCTGTATATCAGTGGCAGCGTATTTCAAATCAAAGAAAAAGAGCAATATAGTTTAGAAGTAGACAATTCCTTAAATAACAAATAAATGAAGGGAAAAAAGGCTCAGCAGGCAAGGGTTTTGCTAGGTTTCTTTGTATTAGTAATTGATGGAAATGGGCAACCATAAGAATCATAAATATTGTTCCCGTTTGGAATGTAAAGAGATGGATGGGACTGCTATATCGATAGACCAATGAAAGACTTTCTCAAGATTCTTATTAATTCACAAGTTGATTGAATTTGAATAGACACTTGTGTTGTTGAATAAGGGCACACACCTTAATTGGATTCGGGTTGGATTGTGGAATAAACCCTTGCTATAGAATATTTATATTGTATTTGGTAACTATTTGCAAAGGGAAAAAATCGTGATATTTTGTTTTTTATGTAAGAATGAGAACCAGTTCTACTACTTCAGCTAGGGTCTTTCTGTCTAGAAGATAAAAGGATATAAAGCACAAGAAAACTGTAAATAACCTGCATCTCCGTGGATAGCCAGATGCTGACAAGGTGCGGGAAGTGCTTTCTTATGCGTTCAGCACGTTTCATGTATTCTTCAAATTCAAATATCTTCATTTCACATGCCTTATTGCCCATCCTCACATGCATGCTTAGCAATGGCCTAGGCATCCACGGTTTGTGATTGGACCAAACAAATTGCTACATTTCAGATTGTGGTTCTTCTCTAACTTCCTGAAGAGGATTTTCTCAAAAGGCATTACTCATTAGTTTACAAAAATAACTGACATAGATCTTCTATCAACGATATCAAAAGTATGGATCGTTTCAGAAACACTTTCCGTAAGTTACACTATCTGTTCACGTTTGAAATTAATATCTGAACTCCAAACTTATCCAGAAACTTCAATTTGAAGCTTGACTTTGAGAAACAGGTTTAAGAAGAGACAAAAAAAGAATTGGCCTTTGAACTTGAAAGAAAGGTTCTAAGGACAAGGATTACAAATAAGCTTCAACAGAAAGCCTTCTCTAGTGGAATTGGTAATGCGCGAGTCTTCTAGTTACATAGTTGCTCTATAGCTATATAGCCTTGCTTTTGCAAGCTATCCATTTCAGTACTGGATTCCAAAGACACTGATACTGAAAGGAAAGGAGGAGGATGCCCTAAAAAGTCCAATACCCCTTGATATCTCTCACAAGCTACTACATTAAGACATGTCCGTTCAGATAAGTTGATCAATTAAAGTACCAGAAGAACGGATAAAGCAAAAGAATCTTCTGAATCCAGTAGGAGAGAGCTTCGTATTATATGGGTTTGCTTGACAAATGACAAAGGAATCTAGATAGACAGACCTCTGGCCATTCTTTAGCGGGTGTTGCAAGAACCAATTTTGCAGCTTCTCGTCCAAAGGCCACATGACGTTCAGCATTTAGCAAGTTGCACATATACTCAGTCTGAAATCTCATTAGGTAGCGGACTGCTTGAAAATATTCAACCGATAACTTAATTGTGTCAGCCACTAAATAATACTTATAAGCATGAAAATATACTTTCATCTTAATTTACATACTTGCATAAAGCAATTCCAAATGTGTTTGCGACTTCTCGTTATGTAGACTACATTGGTGAGTATATTCACGATTGAAACTCAAATGGCCGTACTTTTATGTTTGACCGTTTCTGGACAATTATTGACCTTGTTATTTAGCTGGCAAATGGGAAGATAGAAAGAAGAAAAATTTTAATTTCATAAAAGTACTTTTGCGTACTTTGTCCTCGAAAACTAAGACAATGTCTTTATTAAAAAATATTCCCTATACCTGGACTCGCCACCACCTTCTATCCATTTTGCGATGAGAGGCAATTAGAGTTCCATTTATATCTGTTGTTGGCTGTAAATATCTCCAAGGATTACCCCAAGCGCTGTTGCAAGACATTAGACAGAGTGAGATAAAGCCCCAACAATGCTTTCGTGTTGGTTTTTGAAGCCTGAATAGTACTGGACACCTCATCACATGTATATCAACAAAAAGCACATCTAATTTGGCAAACCTAGGCCGATGTTGGTCTTTTCTTCATTTGAGAATACAGTAACAATGGTTGTGAGCTTGGATGTGGGGAATCTTGTGGAACCCCATATATCGGCAAGTCATGCTTCTTTCTCATGTTTGATATTAGTCTTCGTGCTATTTTCCATGCTCGCGCCCGTGTTTGGTTCGTTGCACAACAATACGTACTCTGTGTCTAAAATTACCAAGAAAATAGTGAATATGTTCAGGAGCTTGCCTAGGAGTCTGTCCAGACCATATTTGCTTTGATTTGTAGTTGTCTTTTCCTGTTATAATTCCTTTTTCCCATGCATCCTTTTCCTTTATTAACTGGAATGCACGGTCTCGGCATTCTTGGGATGTTTCTGGAAAGAAGTAACAAGACCAACTAGAACGTGATGACCCTGAAACACCACAGACACAGAGCTATCAGCAAGAGGATCAATCTTTTTTCCCTTTTGGTTAGATAATGTCACTGGCATATGCACATATCTAGTAGTATCACGGAAATGAGATGTCAACGAAGGAAAAGAAGTATGAAGCAATTACTAGCAACTCATACCTCTGCACACATCATGGTCCGCCCGATTATAGTAGTTTGTAACAAGGGCCCTTTTTTCATTGATGGCAATAGCAAGAAGTCCACACATTCCGGCAATCTGGCCTCCAATACCAAATCCTGGCAGCCTCTCCCAGTCAGCTACAAGAAACTTCACATTAGGATCATTGCAGTTCAGAGGATGCTGATGAACCCATATGTCTCGCTGCACTTTCCTAGTGAAGGGATAATTTTCTTCATCTGATCCTGTTATCTGCAAATAAATTATGAACAGCTGACCTTGAAAGCGAAAGCATGGAATTTTGTTGAAAAGGAGGTAATCAGCATCACTATGTAACAGAAGAGTAGTCTCGCAACATTTTACCAACAATTTGATGTCACACCAACAATTGGCCATTTAAATTGTCAGAGAATCACCTCATTGTCATTGCATTGACAAGTTGAAGCCTAATGCCAGAAAAGGAAAAACCAAATCATTTCATTCCCTTTAATTTGCTTTTCCTTCATTTTGCATAATTGAAAGCTAAATCCCTAATTTGGAAGTCATGAAATACCAGCAGGACAATCACCTCCAGATATGAGGAAATTTCTGCTTGCAAAATAAATATGATCCTTCTATCTTGTTTTGAAAAGTATATAGAAACGAAAAGAAGAAGATAGATAGATTCAACCAAAATGCTACAAAAGACATACTCCCTAAAATACCTGCAAATAAATGATTGACCCTCTTATGCATATTTCTTCATGATTACATAGAAATGATCGAATACATGTTCATAACCCATGCCGCTAAAGTTTCATATATGGTCAGAGGGTGGGCTTGTATCTCTGAGTTAGACAAATAGTTGTGGGTGAATATCAGGGAAGATACATACCCACGGAGGATAACCACCTGCAGACTTTAGCCGCTCACCAGTTGTCGACAATGGGTAAGTATGCAAGAATCCCTTCCACAGAGTCCACGGAGGGAAGCTCTCATTCTCAACACGCCTATCAAGATTCTTGTTGACTTGTGAACTCAACTTGCAATTCTCCAAGTGAGGGGCTTTTGGCACATTAGATCTCCACACTCCAACACCTTGCAGCAACTCACCTTCGCCTTTCATTGATTCATTGAGCGAAGCACTCCAAGCCGAGTACAAGAAAGACACTCTCGCATCAATTTCACTGTCGAAAGTTAACTGAGAATGCATCACCCCCTCTATTTCCCTTGGTTTAAGATTGCAGTCGCCCTTTGTAAACATGTCTGCATTTTTACATATGTGAGGTGGTTGAGTTTTCTTTTTTCTAAAGTCTAACTCGAAATAATCAATCTACCGTCTGTAAATTCATCATATAAAATTAAACCCAGAAAAAAGTTGTGGTTGAATTATCATCATAACCAACTCTCTTATCCCAGTCAAAGGTTTTTAGTTTTTACCATGCAGATAGCAGTTAAGAGTCCGTGATGTTCCAATATCTAGAAGAAGTTCGATACAGAAGGGAATAACTAAGTCTATATTAGAGGTAATCCCAACGTCAATAGGCTTCAAATGCACCCTATTATCTATATTTAAGTCTGTGACACATTTTCAGTCGAAGTTCGGTAAACAGTACTTCGATTGTACTTAGAATTTTCGAACACGCCACAAAGTGTAATACTTTGCCCGTTTGTATAAGTGCAAGAGTGTTTCCAATTGCCAGCTATGAGATCAAAGACTCGTTCTTTAAAACTCTAAATGCACAGTTTCTAATTCTTTGTTTCTCTTTGCTACTTCACGTTTCCTTTGATTCTTGGAAACCAAACAGAAATCTGGGATGTTTTACTTAAATGGGAAGTCACCTGTTTGAGTGGAAGTGGGTAAAGTCATTATACCTAAGCACAAGTACCTAATGAGATTTTGTCTTAGAAGTAATTCCCACCTTTTAGGTGACTTTAGATTCACTCTTTGAGGACTCTTATTACAGATGTTGACTCTAATGGACTTCAGCTGAAGTCTGACTAGATCTCAAAATAAATTTGAGAATACACATTGGGCTGGGCCAAAGAACACCAAAAGGCGTTCTACTTTAAAGACATTTAAATGTGGAAAGTAATTCATTTCCAATCAATTCAATCAAAAAAAAAAAAAAAACACGCGTGCGCACACACTTATCTAGACCGCTTTTCTTAGGGACAAACATTACAGAGGCCACAATTCTTCTTCTAAATGAAATTTATTGTGATGTACAACTATATGAGTATCTTATTCTTTGTTCTTTTTGCTACTTTGTGTTTCTTTTGACACTACCAAAGAGAAATCTGGAACATTTGCTTTAATGGGAAGTCGCCAGTTTGAGTGGAAGTGCGTAAAGTCATTATACTATATACCATGATCCGTTTACTAGTTATAAAGCTTATGCACAGGTACCTAATGAATTTTTTTTTGTCTTAGAAGTAATCCCCACTTTTTAGGTGACGTTAGATACACTCTTTGAGGACTCTCATTCACAGATGTTGACTCTAATAAACTTCAGCTGAAGTTTGAATAAATCTCAATATAAGTTTGAGTTTGAGTGGGCTGGGCCAAAGAACACCAAAAAGGCATTTGTTTTACTTTAGAAACATTTAAATTTGAAATTTTTTTTTTTTTTTCCATCAATCCAATCAAAAGAGAAAAATCTTTTCTAAACCTTTTATTCCCAGTGACAACATTACAGAGGCCACAATTCTTGTTCTAAATGAAATTTATCAAGAATTCGACAACTGCAAGACAAACTCATGCCGAAATAGTATTCTAAAAGTCGGCCGACTAGTCCCTGCCTACGCACTAGCGGTGGTCCAACGCATAGATTAGGCAGTCGACGCGGCCGACTAGGTGGCGCCTAGGCGCCCCTTTTTCTGCCCGATTAGGGCCTAGCGATTTTTAGAACATTAGACAAAAGAGTATCAAATATGGGAAATAAGTACTTAAAAAAAAAAAATTTGCAGCAACAAAACGAGCAGAAAATTGAGTAAATTCCACTCACTGATGATAGCTGAACTAGAATTCCAAGAAGTGATTCCATTGGAAGATGCAGAGAACGAAATCCCACCAAATGCAAAGGTGCCAATGGAAGTGAGAGCAGCCAGAAAGAATGTTGCAAGACAAACCCCACAGAGGAAACCAACCACACAGATTTGGCATGGAAATGAGCTGCCCATTTGCAGTGCTCTCTGTGAAACAACTCTCTCAATGGACTTCTGATTTGAAGCATCCATCACTTTTCTTCCAATGTCATAGTCCCAAGGAAATAGAACACCCCCCAAACAGCCCCTTTTCCAAAGCTTTGCTGTTAAGATTTAATGCCCTTTTAACCAACTCTCAACTACAATCACATGAAATTAAGATGAAATTTCCTTTTTGCCTGACCATCAAATGAGACCCATTTAAGAATGATTAGGAAAGAAGAAACCCAGAAGTGGAATTTTACTGTTTATCAGACACCAGATAGATTAAGGTTGCTCTCAAAAAGAATCAATCTCTGCCATCCATTTCATCTCTGGAAACCTCCCCAAGAGTTCAGTGGTCCACTTCTACCTTCTTCCAACTGCAAAATAATGAGAAGCTCATTAGCAAAAAAAAACCACAAAGCAAAAATGAGAAGGAATCTTCAAGGAGTAGTAGTTAACCAAAACAAGTAAACAAAGATTAAGCAAAAAAAAAAAAAATTGATGCCTACTAGAAAACAGCCTGGACAATCCAGGTTCATGGTTCTTAAAATCTGCTAAAAAAAGGGGCAGAAACAGGAGAAGAAGCAAATTGGAGACACACTTTGAAGAACACTACCAAGTCTGACAGTAAGAAGGTATGAAGATTGAAGAGAAACATGGAGACATAAACAATTAAGAAATCATGGCTGTTTCGGAAATCTTGGGTTGACAAAGACAAGTGACGAATGAGATACAATAATACAAGAGGGGTAAAGCATGCATTGAGACACCTGTACTTTTCAACCTCCTTAAAAAGAAAAAAGTAACCTCCATTGAGGAAGAAAGGCACCAACAACTTACACAACCCCCCAAAAAAAAAAAAAAGAGGCACCAACATGAGCAATTTTTCTGTCAGAATATAAAAATCAAGAAATTGGGATGTTCAACACCATACAAGATAAATTCCAAATCAACCTTTCGAGTTTCGAGTCACTAAAAGTTTGTTCGGCTGTTAATTTCAGGACATGAAATTAGTTAAGGTGCACATAAACTGACCCTAATATCTAATTATAAAAAAAAAAACATCATACAAATTACGGATAGATGCCAATAACGAATAAATGCATTTTAAGAAAAAAAAAAGAAGGGGCAAAAAATTGGCAGAGAAAAGAGAGGGCAGTGAGAAACCAACGCACAGATTAGAAACAATTGAAGTCATTCATAACATAATCCACTGAAAATGAACCTTCATTCTCTTCATCCAGAGTTCGATGGATTATTTGAGAATGAAAAAGTTCTGGGCAGTACTTTTGCCCTCTTCAGAAAAGTAATACAGTACAACCCAATTGAGGAAGAAAGGCACAGAGGCCATTTTTTGTCAAACCATAAAGAATCAAAAATTGGGTAAGTTCAATCAAAAATCCAGTGGCGGCACCTGTACGTGAGAGGGATGTAGCTGAGACGTGCTACACCGTTGTCTCTGACTAGTACTAGAATAATCCTAAAAGCAGAGAAATGAAGATTTTGAGAGAACACAAACACGAAAATACAAAAGTTATGAGAGAAACAGAGGGGCATGGGGAAACTTACCCACAAAAAAATTGTTCTTCTTGTTTCATAATGGCTTGGAGTAGAACCAAATTAGCACCAAAAGAAATGAGAACCAAATCCTTCGATTATGGAGTAAAAAAGTAGTTCTCTAGCAGCTTCCCTTCACTCACGGGTCTAGATATATAGATGATGCACGTCCGCCAATACACACACAGGCTTTTAGAAAAAGAAGAATCACCTGGTGCAGTTGGCATATGGGAGTATTCTTCTGAAATCCTCTGCGCCTGACCGGTAGATGTGTTGCAAGAGGGCACAACAATGAATGAAGAATATGTGTTTTATCTTCTCAGAAGAAATTTTCAGTTGTGATTTATAAAAACAAGGCATCAGCACTGTTCAGTTAGCTCGTTCTTGGTCCAATCATAGTTCATTTTGATGATGCAAACCGTCCACACTTTAGAGTTTGTCGATAACATTAGTCACGAGTCGAAATCAGACTGATTAGATATCGTTTGTAATTTAAGAACACATTTATTTTAAAACATAGCAAGATTGGAATAACCAAATCAGAGCTCATTAAACTCGTTTATTTCTACAGAAATGCATTTTAAATTACATCGACCAGTATCCAATCAATATTAATTTCTTACATTCGGCGTTAACGACAAACTCTAAAACGTAAACAAGTTCGATCACCAAAATGAACTAGAAAGTACCCGCAAATAGACTAACCAGACAGTCCAATTGGAAGAGTCATGTACACTTCTTCATCCAAATCACCATGAAGAAATGCGTTGTTGACGTCAAGTTGTTGAATGGACCAATTTTTAACAGTTGCAATAGATAAGAGAGCTCGAACTGTGACAAGTTTGGCTACAGGTGCAAAGGTATCATGATAGTCAAGCCCATGAACTTGTGTGAATCCCTTGGCAACTAAGCGAGCTTTATAACGATCTATGGTACCATCGGATTTGTATTTGACTTTGTAAACCCACTTGCACCCAATAGGCTTTTTGTTGGCAGGTAAATTAGTAAGACTCCATGTGTGATTCTTTTCCAAAGCTGCTATTTCTATAGCCATTGCCTGGCGCCATTGTGGACATTTGACTGCTTGGGAAAAAGACTTGGGCTCTTCTATGGAGGAAATGGCTGAAAGAAAGGCTCGATGTGCAACTGAGAAGTATATGTGATATAATGATCAAGAGGGTAAAGACTACCTGTTCGTTTAGAAGCCGTTGGAGATGGGAGTGTAGCATTAGCAGCCGCTGAACAATGGTAATCCTGAAGGTAAGACGGCTTCCGTCGCTCACGGGTGGAATGAATGGCAAGTGGTATACTTGTGGAATCACCCGGAAGAGTGTTGGGAGGTTCAGTTAATGGTTCCTCAAGGGAGGATGGTGGACTAGGCTGAATGTCTGCTTGTTGGTTATTAACTTTGTTTTTCCGATGGCGTTGGTAGGTCTGAATAATAGGGGGTTTTTGGTGAGTAGGTGCGTAGTCAAAGTGTGGATGATCCTCAATAGGTAAAGGAATTACTGGTGATGGAGTTACATTTGAAGAAATATCTCGAAAAGGAAAAATGGTTTCATGAAATGCAACATCTCTTGACACATATATGGTTTTGGATTGGATATCATAGATTCGATAACCCTTTTGTGTGTATGGATACCCAACAAAGACTCCAGGCTTGGCACGTTGGTCAAATTTGTGCTTAATGTTAGCATTATGAGCAAATACTAGGCAACCAAATATACGAAGATGAGAATATGAAGGTGGGGCTGAAAAAAAAACTTCATGAGGTGATTTGTTTTGAAGTAAGGGTGTGGGAATCTTGTTGATCAAATATGCAGCTGTGAGAATACACTCCCCCCAAAAGGATATTGGTAAGTTGGCCTGAAATCTTAAGGATCGAGCAACCTCTAAAGGGTGTTTGTGTTTGCGTTCTACAACACCATTTTGTTGCGGTGTAGACACACAACTGCGTTGATGAACTACACCATTCTCGGAAAAAAATTGTTGCATTTCTTTGGATAAAAATTCTGCCCCATTGTCTGACCTGATCTGTTGGATTTCTGGAAAAAACTCATCACCGTTGCCAGACAATATATGTTTGATTTGACAGTGATGTTGAGTTTTCACCATAGCAAAAAAGGATTTCAAATGATATTTTGTGTCAGATTTATAACGCATAAGATATATCCAAGTGCAACGTGAGAAATCATCCACAATAGTAAGGAAGAATCGAGCACCACTCATAGAAGGTTGGGAAAAACTACCCCAAATGTCAACATGGATTAATTGAAAAGGTTTACTAGAAGAAATGGAACTGTTGGGAAAACTTAGTCTGGGTTGTTTTGCTTGTGGGCAAATGTCACAGACATAGTTATTCGAATGAGAGATAGAAGAAACACTCTTAGCTATTTCTAATACTCTATGATGAGATGGATGTCCAAGCCGCCAATGCCAAATATCAATAGCGGGAGTGCCGGTAACAAGCAGTGCAGCAGGAGCTTGAAGATAGTAGAGGTTACCATGCGCACTACCCATCCCAATCGTCTTCTTCGCGAACAGGTCCTGGAAAACACAACGATCATCAAAAAAAGTAGCTGAGTGCTGATGAGACTTTGTAATCTGACTGACAGATAGCAAATTGAATTTAAAAGATGGAATATAAAAGACATGATCAAGTTGTAAGGTTGGAGAAAGCTTCACAGTTCCGATATGAGTGATCTGTGCATCAGAACCATCAGGTAATTGAACAAAGGACGGATTGGTGCAAGGACTATAAGATGAGAAAAAAGACAAGGAAGAACACATGTGGTTACTAGCACCTGTGTCGATGATCCAAGCAGAAAATGATGGGGTGGAAAGGGCAATACCTGCTAAGTTGGCATTCAAATTGGTGCTACCTGATGAAAGTACGGCCAAAATATTGTTATATTGGTCCTGAGTTATCAATGGAGCAGCGACCATTGCTCGGTCGTTGGGTCGGGGAGCTCCTGAAGAAGAGGAACTTGAAAGTCTGAGGTTATTTGAAGAACTCCTTGGTTTTTCTGTTGGATAACCATGCAACCTATAACATGTATCTCGGTTATGGTTGTCACGATCACAGTAATCACAGTGCATCCGTGGTTTCCCGGTTTGGCGATGATCTCCACCAATGCTGCGTTGATTAGAATTTACATCATACCGATTGGATGATCGGTTTGGATGATGACCCCTAAAATTGGCGCTAACATTAGCACGATTCTGAGAGGGTGCAGACCGATTTTCTGTGCCGTTGGTAGAAATTGAGTTGGCTGTCAGTGCAGCAGCTTCGGGCATGGTAACTGAAGGGGTTGAAGAGTGTATTTCCTGTTGCTTCTCTTCTTGTCGCACGAGAGCATAAATCCTGGCAGCACTTGGAAATGGCTCCATTAAAAGAATCTGACTTCGCAGACTAGAATAGCACTCATGGAGGCCTTGAAGGAACTCCATGGCACGATCTTGTTGGTGGAGAGCAGCATTTGCTTTTCCATGGCCACAAGTGCAAGGCTGCACAGTAGAGACAGAACTGAGTTCATCCCATAGTGCTTTCATCTTCGTGAAATATGTGGAGACACTAGAATCTTCTTGTGTTGTTTTACCAATGGCTTGCTTCAGTTGATAGACTTTCGGTGCATTGGTTTGGGTGAATCGATCACGAAGATCGAGCCACACTTCTCTGGTAGTTTTAGCATAGAGAATACTTCCACGGATCTCAATTTCTATGGAGTTGAGAATCCATGAACTGACTAGATCGTTGCATCGCTCCCATTGACGCAACTTGCTGGTATCATTGGGCATTTCGATTGACCCGTTAACGAAGCCCAACTTGTTTTTAGCGCGAAGTGCCATGGTCATGGCGCGAAGCCACGTTCCATAGTTATCTCCTGAGAGGAGAGTGGTAACTAAAACAGCAGTGGGACTGTCAGAATGAGGAATGAAGAAAGGATCATTGGTTGATCCCAAGGCGTCATTGGAATTGGAACCTTTTTCATTTTGTTTTTCTGTCATGGTTTGACAGAGTCGGATCAGTCACTGCTCTGATACCATAATAAGAAAAGAATGAAAAGAAAACTCCAATAGTTTCTCCACACTATGGAGATACCTTTATTCATTGATATATATATATATATATATAATCAGAAGGTTACAATGTATCTTGCTTATCAAGGAAAATTACAGCAATTAAGGAATCTATAAAAGGGAAATACATCATGGGAATATACAGAAAATCAGGGATTCAATTAGTAGAGAATAAGGGAAAATATGGGAATGGAGATCCAAGTTTCCATATCCAATAGTTTTCATAAACCGGAGAAGTCCTCTTCCTGAAAAAAAAATTCACTATACAAGCAACTAGCAAGATGAATATACGTGGATGAGACAGCTGCATATTTTGCGAAAAAATGCAAGTGTCCGGATAAAATAAAGTGGGGTTGGCCCGGTATTATCTGTCACCATGAGTGTTTGAGTGGTACAACTACTCTTATCTAATCCAAAAACACAAAAACAAACATTTTAAAAAGGTTTGTTTTTTTTTTTTTGGGTAAATAAAAAAATAAAAAAAAAAGGTTTGTTTTGATAATACTCCTATGATACAGTTGAGATAAGGGTCATCATCGGGCCGGGCCGGGCCGGCCCAGCCCGCCAAGTCGCGGCCCAAGTCCGCCCACGGGCCGGGCCGACCGGGTTTTTTCTTTTTAGCGGGCTGGGCCACCTACTATAATTGAAGCCCAAGCCCGGCCCACGGGCTACCCCAATTGGCGGGCCGGCGGGCCAAAAGCCGGACGGTCCGACGGGCGGGCTTAAATTTCCTTGGGCAAAACTAAACCAAGGGAAAAAATAAAGGATTTTTTGGGATTTTGGGCTAATGGGCGGGCCCGTTGGCGGGCTTTTGGATGGGTATGCCAGGCGGGCTCACGGGCCGGGCCTACGGGCGGGCCGAGTAAAAATTCATAGGCCCTAGCCCGCCCATTCCAAACTACGGGTCGGGCTATTCCGCCCGTTTTACGGGCTCGGGCCGGGTAAAAGCCCGGCGGGCTTTGGGTGGGCCGCGGGCCACCAGGCTAAATGATGACCCTTAAGTTGAGATACAAAAGGTGGAGTGGTTGTGGAAGGGAGTTGTTTGCTTAACCGCGGGTGCAGGTGGTAAGCCTGGACTCGCCGTGTGAGGTGGACACGTGCCATGTTTGAAGCCACCTGGCACGTGGAGCTTAAGCATAGGCTTGTTTCGTGGTGGGGAGAGATAGGTTAAACAGATATGGGTGTAGGGAAACCAAAGCTTTAGCTTTATTGATTGGGACGTGTAAATAGTATAAGATACTATTCAGTACTACGCATGCACAGGACTGCATAACAAGGGGACGCTCACATCTTGTCTCGTTTTATTAATTTCATCCGGGCGGTACTAATGCCAAAACTGTTTCTGTTAATATCAAAATTGTTGTGCATAAAAAACTTGTGCTATGTGCAAAGTATAAGATTCTTATGCGTAATAATTTTGACATTAACAAAAACAGTTTTGATATTATCATTTTTTTTTATTTGATAAAAGCTCTCGTTTGTGACTTAAAATGAGTCACACGGAAAAATTATGTCCACGGCTTATGGTATTTAGAGAAGTTATTTATGCTATTTGGACTGTGTATGAGGAGAATGACATGTCTCAAATAGCCAAATTTCGTATTTTGTAAGCTTTAGATCGTTTAGCTCGTGTAAACCGTTAGACAAACTTGACTTTAGAATATTTACAGCTGTTCTGAGCCAGAATTTTTAATTTTACGATAAGCTCGTGTAAACTATTAGACAAACTTGGCTTTAGGAAAATTCAAATCTCACCCGCCCCATCACCAATTCCTTAAGGGCCTGTTTGGATGAAGTAAAAAATGGAGGGGAAAAAAAAGAGGGGGTATAAGAGAGGGGTCCACCCTTTTTCCCCCCGTTTGGCAATCCAATTTTTCCCCCTATTATTTTTTACCCCCTTTTAGTTTTACCCAGTTTTAGGAATTCCCAAGTATTATTTTTGGGCTCCCCTTGACCTCCCCAAAAATAATCCGGGTTTGGAGGGGTATTTTGTGGACAAAAATACCCCTCGCTATCCCCTTTCTCCATCCATTATTCAACCAATTTCTACTCTCCATTCTACGCAAAATCATATTTTCCATTCAAATTTATCCAAAAACTTCTTATTTAGTTTCAGGACTCTCTTCGGATGCTTATTGAAAAGCCTTAGCGCTAAAAATCCATTATGACCATTTAAGATAAAATGATCAAAAAGTAAGATCTTCGCACCGGTTCAAACAAATTGAAAATTAGAGCACTTAATATTTTTTATAATATAAAAACGGTGTAAAAAATTAAGTGTTCCAAATTGCAATCCGTTTGAATCGGTGGAAAATTTTAATTTTCTGATCATTTTATCTTAAATGGTCATAATTAAATTTTGACTATATGGCTCTCGTTGATTAGCCTTAAGAGATATTTGATTCTACGACTTTCTTAGGGCTAATCAACAAGAGCCCTAGAGTCAAAATTTAATCATAACCATTTAGGATAAATTGATTAGAAAACTAAAATCTTTCCACCGGTTCAAATGGATTGAAATTTGGAACACTTAATTTTTTTTTACAAAAATCAAATTTTATAAAAAAAAATTGTTTAATAATAATAGTAAATTAGTTAATTTGTTAGTTGAAATAAATATTACGGCTTAAATCGTGAAAGAATAATTAAATTTGCAATTACATATAAAAACATGATACATAATAATTTAGGGACTGCACAAGGGCAAAAGGGTCATTTGATAGCTTTTTATATCATCCACCCTCCTTATACCCCCTATTAATCCTCCATCCAAACGAAATATTATTTAATCCCTATTCTCTAATACTGCATCCAAACAACTTACTATTTAATCCCCCCTCTATAAACATCATATTAATGTGGGTCATCCCTTATTAACTAATACCCCCTACTATCTTATCACCTTATTAACTAATACCCCCAATTTTTTTCCCGCGTCCAAACGGGCCCTAAGATAGAAACTTAGGCGGCAATGGGAATTTTTTAATCTTGGGCCCAAACCCATAAAGTTTTGATTGATTCCCATGTGATCATTAATGAACGAGACCCACCAAATGAAATGAATTTTGAAGGAATGGGAAAGGGTGTAAAGAGAACGAATCAAATCATTAGCGAATGAAACCCACGAAATGAAATTTGCAGGAATAGAGAGAAGGCAGCTTGCACTGAATTCCATTCGGGATACACACCGTTTGGGTTCTCATCCCTTGAGTGCTTTTATTCCTGATTGCAGGTATCTGTTCGCAAGTTTACCAATGGCAACCATCAAGCGTAGAAGCAACATGTGCGTGGATACTTTGGCGAAGGATGCACTTAGGTCCCATTTTAAACAACCTTTTTAAAAAATAAGTATTTATTTCACTTTTTAAAATTCAAAAAATAATGTAAATAAAAAATATTTTTTTAAATTTCTTTTGCACCGTATATAAAATCTCGATAAGATCTATCAAACAAGATCAATATTGCTTAGGAAAATTATTTGTGTAGATATATTATTTTTGAACTTGAAATTACCTTCTTAAAAAATAAGTATTTAAATTGAATTCCGGAACAGGGCCTTAGTCATTTGCTTGGCTTTATTTCATTTTCTGTATTGCCTTCTGTTATGTCTTTTCATTTTCATAATAACTTTGTAAGGGTGAAATACCCCTGATTTATTCCCATTTCTTAATCTATGTTAGTACCTTTCTTTATTTATAAAAAGAAAAAAGAGAGAAGCGACCAACTTCATAAACACAATTGAGTGATGACTGTGTTGCATGGTTTAAAGTATCCAATAGAATCTTAACACAATTAATGACACTACATTACGAGTACTACTCAAGTTTCATAAAGAGGCATAATCATGTTCAAAAAATAAAGAGACATAATCACTCCATCACGTCAAATCACGAATTTATTAAGAAACAAATTCTCGGGGAAGATTTACTTTAGGATGTTTCAACTAATCAATAAGTCGCTGACTATAGGCTTTTTGTTTTGTCATTATTTAATTTTTTTCACATGTGTTAATTTTACATCAAACTTTTACGTGTTATTCGTTTGTCTTAACTAGAGAAATCGAAAAAATAAATTTTTTTTACTTTCCTAATTTTTTTGAAAAATAACCAACAAAAGGGGTCAAAAGCTGATTTTATGAGATTTTTCTAGGATATTTTTAAAAAATACTTGTATAAAAGTCATAATTTGTTAGTTATCGGATTTCTCTTATTGAGATGAACCAACAATTCATAAAAACTTGACGCAAAATTAACAAACATGAAAAAACAATTGAATACGGACAAAATGAAAAAATTTGGAGTCTACAATTTATTGATTAGTGGAAACACCCTTAATCAAATGAATAGATTTATCTTGAATATGGGCATAATTTTTCAAAAGCATTCTAACATAAAATAAAATAAAATATTTCCATTTTAGGGTACGTGGTGGAACTTTGATTAATTTAATTTATTAGGAGGAGCTGTTAAGATCGATGCGTTAGCACTGGATCATTGCCGCGGCATTGAGAGTAGTAAACCCTAGAGGGGGATGTGACTGAAGGGCTTTTCAGCTGTGGTGACGAGGAGTTCGTGGTCTTTAGATCAGAACCGTTGATACGGTGTGAAAAAAATTAGGGACCACTGATAGACAGGTGGGCTTCTAGGAGTTGATTGCAGTTTTCCTCGTGACTCGTAAAAGGAATACATCGGCCGTCAATTGTGGGTCCATTCCCATATATACTTATGATGACAATCAGTCTTTGAGAACATCTATTTAACAGTGAATAATTATCTACGGAGCTGAATCGTTCGCGTAGCTAAAATAGATAGTCAAGATTGCTCGGTTTCTTAAATGAAGGAATCACAGCCTCTCTATGAATAATTCAATCTCTAGCCTTTTACACCAAAAATTTAGTAACTCTATTCTTGTAAACCTTTTTTCTTTTTTGGTTTAGTTTGTTTGGTTTGTTTTTTTGAATTTTTATTAGATTCGCGTTATATTTTTAAATTAATTATCCATCTTGACGAGATGAGTCTAAAAAATAAAAATATATATATATGAGCAAAAGCAAAAAAATTCAATAAAGACAAAAACATATTAAAAAGCTATCTTATTTGTCTAAAGTTTTGTCTTATATAAACAAATACAAAGCAAAATAAACAAATCCTAATTATAATGGACCACTGCAGAGATGTGGAAATAACATTTCACAAACTAAAAAAAGATAATTTGGTCCATTATAATTAGGATTTAATGATTTTAGAAAAATTTCATCAAATTTTCTAGCAACTACGACAAGGGAGAAATTTGTTATGAGATAGGGATATTTTGTAATTTTCCAAACATGAGGGGAGTAATCTGTAATTTGCATTTTTAAAAAAATGTTTTCGTTGTAATAATGCAATTGAATAGTACCAAATTCCACCAAAAGAAGAATAATCTAACTTTTATAGATTCAAAAGTAGTTCTAGTAGTTTCACTTCAGCCGACCTCCACTATATCCTCACCAATACAAACAGAATATTAGTGGAAAAAACAAAATAGAATCACTTCGTGCAGATACAATATATATAGTCTTTTAATATTTATGTGACTGATCGAGTCATTATTCTTCCAAATTTTTTGCTCAACATTTTTTTTCCTTAAATAAAGCAGAGACAACTCTTCTTTAATTAATGTGTGAAAATGAAAGTGGATTAAAAAGTGTAAAAAAAAATATTGAAATGTGTGAAATTTTTTTTTTTAGCTTATTAACAAATCTTTAGGCTTCCAATATAAGGACCTTCCAAAAACAATTGAGTAGTGACAAGTTGGTTCCTTAAGAATGATTTCTTGCCAACTTTGTCCCTTAGGATATGAACTTTCCCCTATGGACCCTAAATTACTGAATTTGTTTCAAGTTGAAATCATTTTGCTAATTGTCGTCTAAATTTTTGCCACTTGCCAATATTGATGCAATGTAGAAACTTGGAATTTGGAAATCCTATGGTGCAGGCTGTACTAAACTTGTATTCGGTTCCGTCCATGTCTCAACCCATTTTCACTTCTCCATCCAAATCTCATACCATCGATAGGACCACTCAGTTTTCACTTTAACCAAGTCACCAAAAACTAGCCAAGCGGTAACGACTCAATTAACCTTTGACACAGTCCCTCCAAAATCCAAATTCACACACATGGGCATATGCATCTACACATGCAACAGGTCGACACTCATGCAATTCAATAGCATTCAATCACTTATATTAGAATCGTCTATACAGTAGAACAGTCTATAGACTGTATTTGATCAGTCTAAAAAGAAAATGCTATATTTGGATTGGTATTTAAATTTTTTTTTGAAAAATAGTAGAGGTAATAATTGGAGAGAGCGAGATAAAGAGAAAAAGATTGGAAGCAGAGGGAATCTAGAAGGAATTTTAAAAAAAATTCTTTTTGAATTGTAAAGAGAACAAAGCATTAACTGTTTAATTGAAATAGTAGCCAATAAGATAGGGTAATTAACAACGAAAGAGCTAGAACTTATAAACATTTCAAACACAAATTAGGTTGAGGTTTCTTTATTATCTATCTAAATGGAAGAAACCAGCTAAAACTCACAAAATACAGATTTCGAAAAAGGTCATCCTCCTTACATACATCAACTAAAAATTCATTAAGCACAACTCTTCTACGGTATAATCTTTGATCGAGTTATAGGCAAAAAAAATTTAAGGGAAATCTGCAAAAGTAGTGCAGAACTTCATCTTAATTTCTTTCTTGGCCCAATTATTGATGATATAGAGGCCACACTTGAGCCTAGAGTAGCAGCAGTACATTATCCGAAACCTGAGATTAGCTTTCTGAATGCGTGCATATCTCTAGGCTTGTGCTATGCTTGCTGGCATGGGACCAATTATGGGATTGGGTGCACTATACCTGCTGCTGACTGCTGAACGACTTATTTGTCACTACTCTCTTTTTTTTTGGTGTGTGTGTAGGGGGTAAATAAAGAACTAATGAGTGGTCGTGAAAATTTTACGCACTATTATGCATGAATTACAATACTTTCTCCGTTCTTAAATGAGTCTCTCTTATAAATTTCAATTTTTTTAGAGAATATGTAATCATTATTCCTACTTTTCATGTATCATTATTTTTATATTCTACCTATATTACACTATTTTTATTCACATAGGAGGGACACTTTTGAAATTTTATCAAATTTTTACTTTTATTTTTGAAAATGGGCAATCATTTTGGAACATTCCAAAATGGAATAAGGGACTCTTAATTAGGAATGGAGAGAGTAATAAGGAATTAATGGAAATTTGAGGGGGTTTTTTCTTCATGCAAGCAACCTGTTTGAAACTGGACCCGATGACTTTGTAGTGAGCAAAGTCACTACAGAACGGTTCGAATTTAAAACAAACTCTTCTAGGGAGGAGTTATTCTCTTCCGTGGATAACTCTTCCATTGTTTTAAATTCGGATTGTTAAAAAACACTTTTTAACGATTAAAATTGCTCACTGCAGTCTTGTAGTAGTGATTTTGCTCGTTACAGAAAAATGAGTTCTACAGTGAGAATCGAACCCAAGACTCATTATCTGTATTGCATTTCATTCCTCTGTAACCGATGTGGGAAGTTTCGGGCCTTATGTTGATCCAGGAAAGCAATGTGTCAAAATGTACAATATGCCCTTTTGGAAGACAAGCTTCCATTTATCTTAGATATATATGATTTGCAATCTCTCGTGTGGTCCTTTTGGAAGACAAGCTTCTATGTTTTTTTCCTGAAACACATTGAGCCATGCAAATTGGAGGCTCAGACCATCAAATCGAACTGTGACGGCCCATTTAGGTCAATTGAGAGCGCACATAAATGATCTTCATCGGAATGAAGTGAAAATTTAGCAGACAATTTTTCTACTAGAATTCTTCTTTCGTTGTCTATAGATCACTAACAGTAGAGATTAAATTGTACACGGAGGATCTGTGTACAATCAAAATTTCTCCAAACCAATAAGAACAAGACACCTCAGTTAAAAGTGGGGCAACCTACCTTTATCCTAACCCTCCAACTAAACTATGGTTGGACATTAGTTACTATGCAAACCTGTATACAAAACGGCGGGAAAAGGGGATCAATACCCAAAGCAAATTGCTTTTCCCTCCGTGGCCTACGTGCCAGAAATACCTCAACTCCATTTTTTCTTATTTATCTTTTATTTACTTAATAATCTTCATATCTTTTTTCTCTTTTATTTATTTAATATTATTTAAGGGTTCCGATTTTCAATCTTGTTGAATTAGTGCAAAGATCTTTTTTTTAATCATATAATCTTCAATAGTCATAATGAATTTTTTGCTCTAAGACCTATCAACGAGAACCCTTTGGCTTCTTATTTAGTTTCAGGTCTCTCTTAGGGTACTCATTGAAGGTCTTAGAGCCAAAAATTCATTACAACAATTTAGGATGAAATGATAAAAAAAATAAGATTTTCGCACTGATTCAGATGAATGGAAAATTGGAACACTTATTTTTTTACACCGTTCATATATTAAAAAATATAGTTAAAAAAATTAAGTATTTCAATTTTCAATCTATTTGAACCGGTGTAAAGATCTTAATTTTTTTATCATTTTATATTAAATGGTCATAATAGATTTTTGGTTATAAAGCCTTTCAATAGGCATTATATTTAGTTTCAGGACTCTCTTAGGATGCCCATTGAAATGCCTTAGAGCAAAAAATCTATTATGACCATTTAATATAAAATGATCAAAAAAATAAGACCTTTACATCGGTTCAAATAGATTGAAAATTGAATCACTTAATTTTTTAACTATATTTTTTAATATATAAACAGTGTAAAAAAATAAATGTTCCAATTTTCAATTTGTTTGAATCATGCGAAGCTCTTATTTTTCTTATCATTTCATCCTAAACGGTTGTAATGAATTTTTAACTCTAAGACCTTTTAATGAGTACCCTAAAAGTGACCTGAAACTAAATAAGGAGTCTTAGGGTTCTCGTTGAAAGGTCTTAGAGTCAAAAATTCATTATGACTATTGAAAATAAAATGATAAAAAAATTAAGATCTTTGCACCGATTCAACCGAATTGAAAATTGGAAGACTTAAAAAATATTAAATAAATAAAAGAGAAAAAAGATATAAAAATTATTGAATAAATAAAAAAGAAATAAGAGAAAATGGGGTTGGGGTATTTATGGGGCGCAGGGCTGCGGGAGGGGAAAAGCAATTTGCTTTGGGTATGGATCCTCTTTTCCTGCCGTGTATACTGATTTGCATAGTAATCAATGTCTAACCATAGTTTAGTTAGAGGATTAGGATAAAGGTGAGTTGCCCCACTTTTGACTGAGGTGTCTTGTTCTTATTGATTGAGAGGAATTTGAATTGTATACGAACCCTCCGTGTACAATTTAATCTCCTAACAGTATGTTGGAATAAAAATAGTACAGATTGTATGTTGGAATAAAAATAGTACAGATTGTACAGCAAAACATCATTTACCACCGACAACAGCAGCCTAACCCGTAGGCAATTGAAGCAACACTCGCTTCTTCTCCGGCATCAGACTTTTATGATTAATCAAGACGGTATAAACCATAGCCATATCTAAAGTACAAACAATAGAATGCAATTAGTCTCACACACACACATATATATGTGGAAAAGAAAAAAAGAACACTACTATTGTTCAAAATCCCAAAAAAAATCCCTTTTACCATTGTATGCTCCTAGAGAAACAAAAGAAGAGCTCATTTTGCGATTTCACCTTAACTTAAATTTTGCTAATACAAGTGAAGACATGATTCGAAATATCCTCTTTTAATCACCTCAACTCTCAACCAAACCATGCACCTCAGGTCACGTGTATCCAAAAGTGCATGTAGCTCTATTTTCTTGCAATTCCTGCCACAAAACCGGTAAGAGATTATTGTGCAATCTTGCGGCTGAAATTGCATGAAAAAGAGGTAGAGACATTTTTCCAATAAAGAAGATTTGACCTCCAATTAAACCAGCTTCAAAGAAATTCCAAAAACGAAAAAATGCCAACTTACATTCACCCACACACAGCTTTTTCCTTGTATTAAAAACTTCGGCTCAGCGTTTACGCCACGCATACAAATGGCCAACGGTCACTTTTTTCAAACCCATGAACACTATAAAATTCGGATGATTTGTATATGACCGTTATATCCTCGCTCTCCTTCTCCCTCCCTCTCTCTCTCCATCTCCCATCCCCTTTCTCTCTCTAGGTGATGGGTTACTGTATCCCCTGTTTCGGTTCTTCAAAGCATCGGAAATCCGTCAACAAGACCCATGTACGAGTTCCCTCTGGAAATCAAGTAAGCTCATCTCAAATTAACCTAAATATATTCATGAATTCCCTTTTTGTTTTCCTTTTTTTTTCAGTTAATCATTTACCGGAAAATTTGTCTCAGAGACACGAGACTTGTGAAACTCGACAACCACCAAGGCCGCTAGGCAAGAAGTTGAAAAGAAGATCGAACCCATCGTAGATTCAAAGTAAGCCATCTGTTTTAGTATAAATCTTGAGCCCTTTTTTTTGTTTTTGTAAGATGAAGCCTTACAGCCCCTATGGGAGGCTCAAAAAAGAAAAGAAAGGAAAATATTTTCGTTTATCTTTGTCACCAAAAGAGATCAAAAAGTTGATGAGAAAAGGAGAATTTTCATGGGCATCTTTTTCCTCACCAAATCTCATCACTTTCGTTTCTCGCATGCTCTTTTTCTCCCCTGGCCGAATGGAGGAAATTTTCAATGCAACGGTTATTTGTCACGCCTTCATAAGTGTGTGTGATGGCGTTTATGAAATTTCTTTCCTTTGTTTCATTGATGCGAGCAGAAATAAGCATGAAGAGAAATCGGTCGGAATCGTCATCATAAAAAAAGTCACATTTGATTTGAATGTGCGAGCCCATGAGGAACTCCCAACCCAAGAAGTCAAGAATCGTTCTGTGGAATTGGAGAAAGGCGAAGAGAAAGGAAACAAGAAAGAAGCAACACAGGATGAAAGCCAGACCCGATCAGATTCCAGCATGTCGAGTGTGTTCACTTATCCTCCAAGCCACAGATACCACAATTGCACAGGCAGTGACGATGATGGCGAATGTGAAGCCATGGATTCTGATGATAGTCAAGAATCTGACTCGCTGTTCTCTATCTCCATAGAATCAAGAAATCAAGTTTCTGCACCCGAAATCGATGAGAAGGAGGTCAATAGTCCGATACCGGTCCGAAGCTCGCGTGAGTGCGAATTGAAGTCGATTGGGTCGAATCAGAACGAGAGAAGGAGAGACTTGGGATCTGTTTTGAACCCAGTTGAGAATCTTATTCAATGGAGAGCGAACAAATCTGTGAAACCGACGCGGTTGAAGGATCAAGAAAAGGAGAATATCAATACTGGGGAAGTACTAGCCATAATAGCCTCTGGCGAAGGGCCTCATTTGAAGTCCTCGAATGGGGATTTTAAACGGCGGTTCGAACATTCGAAGCCCGAGGTGGATGATGTTGCAGTTGATACTAGACTGTCAAGCTGGTTGGTTGAATCCGAAACTGTTAGCCCAAAGGTTTCTATGGAATACCTTATTGATTTTGATGATAACAAAATATATTTTTATTGAAAAGAAATATAATTAATATTTTGATATTTGGAATACCTTAATGTTTATTTTGTAGGATTTGGTTGAAGTGCACATGAAAAGATTGCTACACCAAATCACTATCTTCAATGGACAAGATAAATTGAAAGGAGGAAGATTAAGGACAAATCTTCTCCTATTTTTTTAATTGGCTACAAGGGATTTTATGAAAAGCAAAATGCTAATCAATGAGAAAGATTGAAGATTACTTGGGAGCTTAATTATCTCTAACGGCTACTGCAGAAAAGAAATGGAAACAAGCAATTAACTGGCTACATTATTTGTGAAGTATATAAAAGGGAAGTAAGGATTACGCAAGATGGTCTTCGGAGAAATACTTCAAAGAATACATCAATCTCTTCGCACTCTATTCTTCAACTTGATAATTTTACACTTGTGTGAGAGAGTTTTTATTTTGATCTTTATTGTAAAAAGGGATTGTACACCCTTATTCATACAATTATGAGTGATTACTTTTTGTGGGTGGTTTTGGAGAGAAAATCACTTGGAGTTAGGTGTTACTAGCACCGGAGTCAAAACTAGTTAGGTTAGATGTGACTAGCACCGGAGTCAAAATTAGTCGGAGCGATTGGGGATAGATTGCTCGTTGTAAAGGTTGTCTAGCATCCGCGAAGTTAGAAGATTGTAACTATTGGAGATAGTGCAGCAAATCCCGAGTTGGACACTTGGGGAGTGGACTAGGCCGTGAAGTTGTGGACCGAACCACTATAAATCCTTGCGTTCGATTCTCTCTTCCCTACTCTCTTTATTTTCAGTTTTGCATATCAATATTGCATGAGTAGAGTAGTATATCATTGAAATTGGAATTGTGGTTGAATAGATTAAAATTAGTTTTTAAAATTCCGCGTTATATTTGAGATGCCCAATTCACCCTCCCTTGGATTGCTATTTGGACCAACAGAAACGACATCCATTTCCAAAAACAGTACTCCCAACGACTCTGTTGGGAATTTGCCGGGGAGGGTAAATTCGTCGAGGAGGTTCGAAGATAGGCGGATTTTAGGAGCATTGACTGTTGAAGAGCTCAGATAACTATCTTCTGCATATAATTGGTACTGGTGGGAGTAATGATGTTTTTGCCATGGTTATGCACTATTAACGGGAATGTGGTTTTATTAATCGGTTCGATTGTAAGGGGGAAGAAAGATTGAAATTCGATTTGTATAATTTCTTTTCTTTCCTGGAAGTGTACAAATGTGACCAACTGGAATGAATAGCCTAGCAAGTTCCTTTAGCACCTCAAACGACTATGATTTGGTAGATTTTATCCATGGCTGTAAAATTCTTGAACACTGTTTGAAATGGGCACAAGTATTGTAGAAACTTAATGACAGTCGTAGATCTGTTTTCTACAAATGGGACAAATTCACACCCTATGGTAGGGGATGGACAGAACATTCGAGCCATCAGAGGAGCCCAAACAAGAACAACAATGTTTCCTTTTAGAAATAAGATCAGAAACCAATTATTGGAAAATTAATTCACACTCCCTTTTTATACTTGTGCATTTACTTTTTAGATGTGAAGGGGAGTTTAATAATTTCACATGGATAAAGACAGACAAAGGAGTGTAGAGGGCTAAAAGGATAGTGTGATAAGGACGCTATGCATCATATGTCGGCATGGTTCAATAAATGATCCAAAATCAAATTTTGAGACAACTAATAGTAAATTTCAAATCAGTATGGTATGTAGAGTGAACATGGTCCTTGCACAATGAGCAAAGAATAACTCAATAGTTCTCTCTTGGTACTTCAATATTGAAACGATAAATCTAGTAGCATACATAGTTTCTCAACCATTTGAGTACTTAACATGGTTCTAAGGCCATAGCATTACAATCTACCGCACGGTAATAGGTTGAAAATACAACTTACAACAAAAATCAAACCATCTCTTGCACAAACCATCTCTCGCAAGATAACCATTTTATTCTTTCTTTAGTACTGCTGCATCGTGCTTAGGGGTCCCGGCCCTCCTGAACCCCAAAACTACAAGCAAATATATGGTAATGTTAGTCTTCAAATTGAAAGATAAGCAGCACAGGAGTTCTTAAGTTCAATAGTTGTTGCATGCCACAATTTTTCTTCAATTCTCGTTTAGCTACACAGGTTTTCAAAAGCTACCCAGAATTGAATGTAGTACTATAACAATGAATAGAACAAACTTTTTGACTTCTCCTTCAATATTTCAAGTGGATAAAAAATAAGGCATGTATTAATTGCAGCAAAAAATATACTTACGACATAGAAAGTAGTATGCAATTATAGGAAAACATAGCCCAGAAATAATTGCACCAACTGCAACCTGTGAGAGTGACTTCAATTGAATGTTCTTCGAGTTAGATAATTCAAGAATTTTAGTTATGTCTTCCTGCAAGGCAACAGCACCATTTCTCAGTGAACCAATACTGTCCAAAACTCCTCTAAGAGCTCCTTTAATTTGATAGCCAAGTTTTCAAGTTCTCGATCAGAACAAGATGCCTCAATTTTAGCTCCAAAATACGTGACCTCATTTTGTAACTCCCTCTGCTGCCTCTGAAGATTCTTCTCAAATTCAGACATCCTCTCAATTTTGTTAAGGGTCAGTGGTCACCATATAAGCAGCCATGAATGCAGAGAAGAACGACACTACCATCACAACTGAGACCCCAGCCCCGGTGTAGGGATAATTGACTTGGAGAAAGACGGAACCAAGGCCATGAAACAACATGATTAACAGAACATTATTAGCGTTAGTGCTGATTACTTCATCTGCACTTTTCTCAAAATAAAGTTGTTCTGCATATAGTGAGTTTAAGTTTCTCCAAAGTGACTGAACTTCCGCGTCCATTCTATCCATCCTTCCCTCAACTAACTGAAGTGCCCCATCTGATAAACCACATCATGGAACGTAAACAGGTAAAGGGTATCAGCTACTCAATTCAGGGGTATTTGGACAAACAGGGAAAAAAGCAAAAGGAAAACAACTATATTTCCATTGAGAGTAGAAATACTAGAAGCCTATTTTTCCCAAGATTTAAGTCATATGTCAATTGTGTTCTTTAACTTTTGGTTAGAGTCGTCAGACCAAATCTGATCCGAGCAACCTTTTAAAATCAAATTCAGCATGCTAATACTCCCTCCGTCCCAAATTGATTGTCCGGTCCGCAAAACGGAGTGTTAAAAATAATACAATTTTTGCAAGAAAAAATCAAAAGTTTTTCAACAACTTACTAGATATCAATGAGTATTTTTAATTTGTGAAAAAAGTTTGAATTTTTTCTTGAAAAAATTGCATTATTTTCAATACTTCGTTTTGCGGACGGGACAATCAATTTGGGACGGAGGGAGTACAAGTTAATAACTAACAAATCAAATTCAACATATCTAGGCACAGTTCAAGTAGATGACTTTGTTGATCCGGGAACAGAGCCTGTTGACAGATATACCCTCCGAGGGGAGACTAGTTCTATCCACTGAAAACATTAACAGTGATCATGTACGAAGTGACTGACCGCTGATTCATGCAAGAAAAACAAAAACGAAAAGAGCACCTCACCTGCAGTCTTACTCTCGGAAGAACATGCTACTATACAGGGCCGGCCTCGGGTAAGCCCCACAAGCCCTCTGTCTTGGGCAACCCCCCGACTGGGGCAACCCAAAAAAAAATAAAAAATCTAAGTTATATATAAATTTTAAAAAGTTTCCCATAATGCCACAAGCCTTTTGTTGGTGCAGTGGTCTCACGGGCATATTGTCAAAGCATTGGAGGTTTCAATTCCCAGGCGCACACTTTTTCTTTTTTCTCTATTTTTTTGTTCATCTTCTACGTCTTTTTATTTGCCCCCTCCAATCTACAATTTTTATTCTACCTCTTTTTGTTTTCCTCCCAATAATAATCTATAAGTGATATGTTCTTACATTAGATGAAAAAAAAGTCATAGTTAAAATAAATCGAGCAAGCTAACACGGTTTTTATTTTATCTTCGAACTACGTACCATTTCGCAAAAGAAATTAAAGAGATTAGTTATGATATCAATTGAAAATGAGGTGCAATTATACTAAGAGTATTTTTGAGCATTTGAGACTTTTTTTAACTTCTTATGTTTTTCAAACATATACCCCATCAACTATAAAGCCCAAAAAAACAAACAAATAAAAGTTAGCGGAGCGGCCCCGAATTCCTGGATAAGTAAAATACAAAAACTCAATTGAGAAATTTGCTTCAAAAAATGCTAGGAGAAGTTTTCTTTAATTCGAATCATGCTAAACATAAAGTACCATAAACGGGGTTTATTTTTTGATGTTGATTTTTTTTGGATGTTATTAAAGTTAAAAAACAATGTAATTTTGATTTTTCTTTTTTTACTTGTATTTTTTTGTATGATTTAATAAAAAGTGGGCAACAAAATGAGATTGGGTTAGGGCAACCCAAATATCAGGGCTGGCACTGCTACTATATCTGCAATCAAGAAAAATGAGTGGTCATTCTTCTCATCTCAAATCCGAGAAGGTGGTAAATATGCTGTATCATGCATTAAAAAAAATACTGAGTTTTTATTTAATGTGTCAAACTTAATTGAGTTCCCTATGAACTACAATATTGTCTTGTATGCATATTGATCCATCATCTATGAACCAAAATCAAATAAAAATAACAGTGATTAGTGGATATTGGCACTTACAGATCCATCACCAGCAATTGAGAAATTTTAGGGATCAATTCCCAAGTGCTATTGCGTGAAAAATATATTCTCAAGTGAAGTAAAGTGAAATTTAGGCTCCTTTTTTATACCCTCCCCTCTCTCTCTCTCTCTCTCTAATCCTAAAGAAGCCGCCAACCCCATCTCTCTCCTTCCCCTCCCCCCCAGGGTTTTATGCCCCAATGGGTGACGGGAGGAGAGGGATTTCTCCCCCTCGTGGGATTTTTCAATCTCTCTTTCCCTCTTTTCAAAGGTTTTCTCTCTTTCCCTCTTCATCCCCATCCTCCTCCTCTCCAAAGCACCATCTGCCGGCCCTCCTCCGCCTCTTCCGTCGTGCAGTCCAACGACTTTTGGATGTAGGGGCTTGCAAATCGTGGTTGCCGGAGGCATCCTCCTCCCGCCGGAGTAGGAGATATAGGTGGGTGGATGAAGTCTGCTCCGGTATGTCGGACTCCGTCCGGTTCCATTACCGGTTTTTCTCTTTTTTTTGGTTCTTTTCTTTGGTGTCCCCTGTGTGGGATTTCTCCCTGTTTGTGGGGCTTCTATCACCCCTATGTGGGTGTTTTTGGTTGTTTTCTGTAGTGCTCCATCTGTTTGGAGCAATTGGTTTAGTTGGAATTGGGTTTCTTGATCCCTTGTTTAGGGATAGAGTTTCTTCTTGATGTACTGTTTTTTGGATCTATAATATCACATGTTATCGTTGTGGCAAAAAAAAAAACAAAAAAAAATCCCAAGTGCTATCTTTGACTATAGCGGGTAGATTACAATTTTGTCCCCTTTGAAATCTAGCCCATGAAGATTCCATAAAATGCATCAATTAAAATAGATACGACCAAACATGGTGTTGTTCAATTTGTTCATTGTTAGAATATGTGTGAATGTTAAATTCCACGTCGGATAAACAAAGGCTAAAATGTCCATGTCTAAAGACACAGCTTAACCTCTAACCTCTTTATCAGTTTTATTCCTCTAACCTCTTTATCACAAAGGCTGAAAAAAAATCTCAGTATAGCATCTTTCTTCACTCATTAATGACGGTGTTCAAATGTCCATGTCTAAAGACACGGCTTAACACATTGTAAATAACCTATTCTTCCCCCAATTGATTACCTCCACCTATCCTTTCCCGATTTGTAAATCAGTATCACAGATCATATGCATTCCATATAAATGTCATGAGTTACTTTCAATGAATTAAAGACATCCCAAACCAGTTATTCACAAAGAATTCATTGACCTATTTAACTTGAATTATTTTCAATGAATTTAGTATATACCAACATCAATACCACATCCAAATAGGGTCATTTGATTTTGCCTCCAAAAAAAGTGCATTGAAAGCCATAACAAAATATTACTTGAAGCAAATGACGGCCAATGATGTGTTTTGATAATTAATACCCGCCAAGGACATTTTGTTCATTAACAAATGTTCTTAGCATGTCCTTAAAAGGTATTAATTATCAAAACACGTCCTAGGCCGTCATTTTCCCTTTAAACTTTTATGGGGCTGAGTTCATTCAATTGATATTTGGGCTCAAATAATGTGGTGGATTGTCGTCGGTTACTCCCCAATAGATTGGGCTTATGCACTCAAGGGCATATCAATGCATTGTACAAATTCCAAAAAAAAGTGGTATCGGAGCCGATGGTTTACGATCTATAGGCATACTCTCAGCAGAGCCGACTTTGACTTTTTAGGGGCTTAAAGAGAAAATTAAAAATAGGCCCTATTTTGTTGCACTATAATAAGGGATAAAAAAGTAGGAGATACCCTTATAATTCAGAATTTTTTTGGAGGCCTAAAGCAGCTGCAACACTTACTTTAGCTCCGGGCCGACTCTGACTTTCAGCGCAACATGAATGGGTTTGTGTTGAAGCAAGGTGGCTCGATAATGGAGTACTGTGAAAGAGAGTAGTCGATCGAAATCAAGAGGGAGTTTGGATGTGAAGAGAGAGACCAAGGCCTAATGTACAACTCAGACATAAGGGAGAAATTTGTTCGAACATGTGTGAATGTTAAGTTCCATATAAGATAAATAGAATAAATGTTGGCTCTTAATATAATACAATATCGAATTTAATGACTCGCTAATTACAAGCTTAAGCTTTTAAGTGAATTTGAGTTTATTCAATTGAGATGAGACCAAGTTATGGATGCCTCTGAATAGATGGTGGAGAGAGATCAAGGCCTAATATATATGGCTCACACATGAGGGTGAGATGTATACATGAATATGCTGAGTCACATAATTAGGATAAAGGTTGGGTCTTAATATAATATTGGATGACTCACTACTAATAGGTTCAAACTTTTAAGTGGGTCTGAGTTTATTCAATTAATAGTTGACTCAAATGATATGGACTCTCTATAGTAACTCCCCAGCAAATTTGGCCATGTCCACACGCGCAAGGGCAAATCATTGCATTGTACAAACTCCCAACATTCTTGATGTTACTGGGGAGGACCAACGTGGTGTGCGTTGGTTGCCCCTCTTTGAAGAAGGAAGAGAAGTTCTACAAGATTATGTGATAAATTTCTTTTCTACCTATCTTTCTATTTTTAATTATAACCCCAACTAATAATAGTTAATTTATTGTAATCGTGAACTAATAAAAGTAATCACAGTTACAGCCTACGGGAACCTTCCAATTGTAAATTGGCTAGGTTTAGTTAAAGAGTAGGTCTAATTGATTTCTTAATTTTCTCAATCAGTGGTCATGTGTCACTTCTGAATGGGATATGCCTAAACACCTAGGTTTAAGCTGAATGCATAATCTCTACTACTTGTCGAGTAATGTATATAAGATTATTAAGTGGGTGTTTAAATTTGTAGATTTTTATTTGTGGTGGAAAAGTTGTTAGGTGTTTCCAATAGTGAATAAGTTGTTGATAGGTTTATGAGTAGAATTATTGCAGCAAAAATAGTTTTTGTTGACAATTTTTTTGTTAATGGAAACGAGATGGTAAAATGCTAAAACTTTTTTGTTAGTGAAAATAAAATGGTAAAATGTGTTAAATTTTTAGTGTTTTTTTTTAGTGAAAACGGGGCCTTAGGCTCGGGTTTTAGGGAGAGAGAGAGAGTCCCCTGGGGAGGGTCCTCCTCCTCCCCTTGGCCGCCTCCCCCTTCCTCCTTTGCTCCCCTTTTTTCTCTTCTCTTCCTGCCTTCCAACCTCTCAATTGCCCTCTCCTCCGCTCTGTCTCTTCTTCAATCTCTCTTTTGTCTCTCCTCTCCTACCGATGGTTGCGAGGTGGATGAGACTCTCTCCTTAGGGAGATGAGATCTCTCACTCTCCTCATCATTTTTAGACTCAGAAGCCAGATCTAAGGTTCTAGATCTGAGTCTTTGGAACCAGCTCAACAACGATGGTGGAGGCGTTAGTCAGCGGCTTTGGTCCTTCAGCCTGCGGTGGGAATGAGCTTAGGTTGGTGAGGCAGGTCTATCTTGAAAGTTGCTCTACCCATATCTAACCTCTCCACTTGGCCACTCCACCCACCCTCACGAGTGTGATCGATGGATTAGGCTCCGGTGGTTTGATTCCAGACGGCTTTTTTGTATTTTGTTTTGTTGGTTTGCGTTGTTTTTTGTACTTTGGACCGGAAGTGTCCCTTTTATATTTATATATGATATGTTTCTTTCTTGTTAAAAAAAAAGGGTTATTAAGGCTCTATTTGTTTCGATATAAAAAGTTTTACAATATAAAATATTTTTTTTAGAAAACAAACTTTAAACTTTTATTTTCCAGTGTGTATAGTTGGCACATGAAAAATGTTTTTAAAAATCGACAACATAGTGTAGAGAAAGAGAGAGGGCTTAACAGTGGAATTCAATTTAGTAGAGAGAAAGAGAGAGAAATGTGGGTCAGATGATTGAGAAAACTGAGCAGTGAGAACTGTAATAGAAGTCATTTTCATCCAATTAATGAAAAATATTTTACATGTAAATATTTTTCTTCTTTTTTGACAACCAAACATCGGAAAATAGATAAAATATTTTACGCCCAAACAAACAGAGCCTAACTTAATGTTTCAAAACACGGGAAAAAAATCCCATGATAGGAAAAGAGATACAGTAATTATCCCTTACCCAGGCCAGGGCAGGCTTGTCTCTCTTAGTAGATTTGGAATTACCCATCCTCCCAAAGAGATTTGTTATAAGAGATCTACAATGCTTTCACCTACAACCACAATCCACCTACACAAACAAGACAATGGAAAAACAATGACGACGCAATTCAAGTTGGTTTGCTCACACACCACCACATCACAACATACCACTCCTCGGGGGGCATGCTGCGCACCTAGTGCACAGCACGGTGTTGTGCGATCTCAACCGTCTAAAAGTGTTATAGATGGTTCAGATTTTAATCGGACTATTGATTACCGATACGGATGGTCCAGATGGTGCACAACACACTGCAAAGCACAGTCCCTGCTTCCACTCGCATAACCCGAACATGCATCTATATAAATCCAAATAAAATTAACAACTCCCAACTACTGATAAATTTAACTACATAATGAAATCATTATATGTTTGTAATTATGGTACGGGATATTAATTGCATCAATTGTAACATATGAAAACTATTGATATATAGCACGCGATAATAATTAAGTGTTAGTTATATATATATATACACACACACCATCTGGTGAGAAGATGAAACAACTGATCGAGTATGGTCCGACAGCTTGCTTAAATTAATTAGAGTAATTTACCCAAAAAAATTAATTAGAGTAAAACCACATCACACAATTAAAAAGACAATAGAGGCCCTAACCTGCGGTCACAGTACTCCGAGCAGATGGTGCTTTTTCCTCTGACTTTTCTGCAAACATAATACAAGCAAGAGAAACAGAAATTTCAAATCTCTCTTCAATTTAATTGGAAGAAATGATTTTTGAAAAAGGTTGATAACCATGATCAGCTAATATCACAGGTCTGCAGCATGCATGTTTGATGTTGTAATCACATATTTATGACTAGCAACTTGAGCTCACTGAAGTACTTCACAAAGAAATAGAAAGAAGGTTCAATGCGCGCGCATGTATGTAACAAAGAATGAGTTACTAAGCATCAAATATGTCATCAGAGGATATAACCATTGGCAGTTGTATATATAATATATTTGACATGCAGCGTTAATGGGTGCCACTACTATAATCGCATCAAGCATGTTGATGGACTTGAAAATTAATAAGTAGTTCCTGTAGTCGACCTGATCAATCTGGAATGTATTCCACACCTGCAAAAAAGGTTGTAAATTGAACAAACAAAGTCAAAGTATTTCTCAAACAAGTTAATTAGGAGATCTTTGATCGGGGAAGCATCATCTTTTTCACTTTATGATATCAGATCATGTAAGCGTGAGCTTTACAGTGTGATCTTTCATCACAGAAAGGAACTCATGAATGTAGCACCCCAGATTTACAAAAGGGAAAAATGCCCAAGTAGTCCTCCTATAGCTATCCCATGGGCAAAGAAATGGGTTTTGAAAATGGTCTCTCTTCAGTTTGGTAAAATGGGTCAAAATACTCAAAACCAATTTTTTTACGAGGCAAAGATTCTGGAGGGCACTTTGAGTGTTAGTTACTCGAATTTGAATTTGAATCTTTGTTGAGATCTGAGTAGGGAGTGGACATGGTCCCTGGCCCCTTAAATGAGTTCTAAGCCTTGAGAGTGGCCTCTATTTTACAACATTTTCTATCTCTTGGTTAGGATTACGAACTTAGAATTGTCTCCAAGAATCTTCAGTACTAGCCTCATTAGAGCAAATCTATATACATTAGAGTCCAAATATCTACCAATTGGGGCTAGCTCAGTTGGCCAGGACTTTTGCATTTCATTAAGAAATCAGGAGTTTGAGTCCTCACCTATGTGTAGGTGTTTTTTCCTTAGAGGGTTTTTCCTTTTTTTTGTTTCTACCCTATAATTATTTCTTGTATTTGTTGAGTTGTTGGATTTAATTGTCTCGTGGATTCTCACAATTGATGTAGTGTCCCGAATTTATATTTTGTACTTCATAATACAAATAAGGGGTGTGTATAGTCTTCCCTTATATCTAATGTAAAAATGATCTCTTCTATCGATTGACAAACAAAAAAACGTTCAAATATCTCTTAATTTTGCAAAATATTAGGAACAATATCCAACTATACCCCTCTCACATCCATGTTGGGGGTGTAAGTATCCGGCCTAATGAATCAACTAATGTGTGACAAACCCAACATGTTGGAAAAAAAACCCCCACATGTATGTAGCATTTTGGTTCAGAATTTAACAGATTTGACGTGATAGTTTGACATGTGAAATTCAACATTTTCAAGATGCTCACTCCCATCAACATCATATCATGTCAAATTTATTATTTTAGGAAGTTTTGGAGAGTAAAATATTGAAAGATAAATTTTGACATTAATGTCAAATTTGACACAAGGGGATGTCAAATGTCACGTAAGCATTTGATATTTCGGTTGGAGTTCCTTCAAATGCCAATTCTTTCACTTGGCATGTCATGTTAAATTTTACATCATTGATAGAGATACTCTAATTCGGCATAGCAAAACAGATGGCTGATCTATTGATTTTTACATCATTGGTTAGAGATACTCTAATTTGGCATTGTTCTTAATATCTTAACAATGATGAACGGTTTGAATCATCTTTGTGATATCTGAAATATGCTCGCCAAAAATAAAAAAACCAGTAATCTATTTTGCTATGCCAAACAGTAGCAACCAATGGAGGGGACCCTAAACCCATGAAATGGCGCTGTTTTAAAGATTGAAAAAGGGTGTTGTCTCAAAGGGACGGTAGAGTCGCCCAATCCATGAATATATAGTAGTTTATTAAGAGAATTGATTTTGTCACTCCCCTTTTTGTTAATGTCACTGTCATTCTCTCACAAAATAAATCATCATCTAATAAAAACACAAAATGAAGTAGCATTAACAAAAAGGAGAGTGGCAAAATCATTCCCCTTTATTAACTAAATAATATCCTTTATTCAAGTAAAAAAATTCCTGAAAAACCGTAGGCAAGATCTACAGAGGCCGGCAAGCATGGGGAGTGTGGATTGAACACCATGGGAAAAATATATTTGTTGGGTAAAAAATAGAATTTGCCCTAATCATAGCCTACAATTTATTTTATTAGTTTAGTTGACCCCATAAAAATATATATTACGGTGAACCCACTGCCGAAACAATAATTTTTTAACCACCCACAATTCCACAAATTCTCACACATCTAAAATGGGGCCCACACACTTAATATGTGTGTAATGTGTGTGGGTCCCATATTTGATGTGAGAAAGTTTGTGTGATTGTGTGTGTAAGTGTATGTGATGGTGGCATAAATGTTATTGAAACATGCAGAACTGGCCTTCGTCGTCTCTCTTCTCTCCTTGACCAGTTTATCACCGAAGATTGAAAAAAATGGAGTATGTATGCGTGTGTATATATATGTATATATATACACACATATTTTTTGGGGTTCTAAAATAACGACCGGGCAAACCCTTCAGCAACCCAAGGTTTGAATGTTTAGTTTTCGTAAAATTCGAACATGCAACCTTACGGAGAATAAACACTTATTGTTTTTCTCATTTCCACTTGGCCAAACCCCTTAGGCTCAGTTTGCATGACAAGAACCTTGAGGAGGAATGAGAATGTGATACAATGCTTCTATGATTCCGACGTTTGGAATAAACAGAGAAAGGAATGTGATGCCACACTCTTAGGATTCCTATGTTTGGGAGAGAGAAGAATATAATTGTGATTCCCGACGACATATCCGACCAGGAATCATATTACCAAATTGAGTGAGAATCTGATCCCTCCCTTATCCCATGAGAATCCTAAATTCCTGGCTCAATCAATAATAAAAAGAAAATATTGATTTTGATATATTTTTTAAGGAAATTGATTTTCGCGCTCCACTTTTTATTGTTGACGCTCCAATAACGTGAAGTTACTAATAACTTCATGAACAAAGTGGAGCGCTATCAGTAAAAAGTGGAGCGCGAATATCAATTTCTATTTCCAAAATATTTGATTCCTACATAAAATTACTGAATTAATCCAAATGCTGGAATGAAATTACTCCAGGTATTGTATTCCTAGGAATTTCATTCCTAGTAATCATCCAACTCAATCATATTTCTACAAATTTGATTTCTAATAATCACGTTCCTATTCCTACTATAGATTTCGGTCAATCAACCTTAGGCTTAAGATTGCAAATTTTTAGATATTGGGTCCTACATAAGTTTCATTCTTCAACCTTAAGGATAATGCTATGGTGTCCCCGGTCATTTTGAAAACACCGTAATTTTTGGCATAACTTTACCATTAGGAGCATAACTAAAATCCATTACAAGCATAACAAAATCCAAATAAGGCATAACAAAGGAATATCCACAAAACCAATCAAGGCATAACCAAATCCATCCAAGGCATAAGAAACAAGTTATGTCGTGTTATGGTTTTGTTATGCTTGTAATGGATTTTGGTTATGTTCATAATGGTTTTGTCATGCTAAAAGTTGTGGTGTCCCCAAAATGACCGGGGACACCGAAGTTATTCCCTTTAAGATATTATTCAGCAAGTAATGCTTTAATTTCTTAATTTATACTCCTACCAAACTTAGGAATTAGTTAGAAAATAATAATGCTTGGTCATATTGATTACTACAGATCATCAGATCATATAACAATCTCTTAACATTAAATATTGGTGAATGCAATTGGATAAGTGTTGGTGTTTTATGAATGAAAAATTACATTGAATTTACAATTTTTAGACCAGTACATAGCTATAGGTTAATTTTGAAAATCCATAAATTTTGAAGACTAATGATGGTATTGCCTTAAATGGTTCGAAAATTGTAACCACTTTCTGAAATTTGAATATAGGGAGGAAGGAAAAAAAAACGAAAATTAATTTTTTCTCATCGACAAGTTAAAATGGACAAATAATATGAAATTCATACAAAAAACATGAACCAATTAATTAAAATTTTGGGAGGGAAGGAGTAATAAATATTGTCATGTGTTTGATTTATCGTGTTAATTGATCTTTGAAACATACGAATGACCCCATCGTGCGAAATTCTTAGAGTCGCCACAAAGTATGTGGCGTAGGAAATATATTCTCAGAAAAAGTAAAATAAAAGAAGTGAAATTCATTTCCTCTGTGTTCCTTTTTTTTTGAATGATAAAAGAGAATTTATTAATCTTTGAATACAAAGATTAAAAGAATTAATGAGTAAGAGGCATCACAATGATAAGGAAGCATCCCAATAACGTTGGCACCCAACCTATCGACGCTCATATGCCACTCCTCTGTGTTCTTTGGATATACTACAATTTTGTTGGAAAACTGAAATTCTATGTATACATCTAAAAGAGGTTGCTACCTTACTCTTGCGATGCTACAGAAAGCGACTACGCAGTCCTCGGATCGATGATCACGATCCCCCTACACATAGGAAACTAAAGCTAAATACCCACAAAGACAGCAGCACATAGGATCGGGAGTATAGGACCATATGTATAAATCAGAGGAAATGAGATTAAGCTTCATCGTTCAATCGGCAAGGATCGATGCAGCTGATAAGAACAAAGCCAACGAAGGTATTGACAAAATACATATTCAAACCAAGTTTTAGGGACAAGAAACCAGAAAATCAGGTGTATTAATTGCTTTCTCGTTTGGTAAAAGATCAACAATTACATACTGATATGAATCCTTCTAAAAGGGTAGAATACATGCAGGATTATTACCAGTTGGAAAGAAGTTGAAGACTGATTGAGCGGTCTCTGCATGAAAGAACGACATCATATTTATAGCCTCAATGGCACTTCTACCCCATGAGCCCATGTCCACAGGTGAAATGGTCAGCTAGCGCGTCAAAAACTTAGGGGACATTCAAGAGGAACGTTAAAAACTACAACAATATTGTCACCGGGAGCTAGCAACTTGAAAAGTGAGCGCGGTTTCCAAGCCATTGAGGTCAACTTACTCCACATTTTTTAATAGAAAAAGTAATATTTTATTAATAGAGAAAGAGAATTTCAACCGAAGGTTAGAAAATACACCCAATTGGGAACAATGCATTAAACCACTTGAGGGCCTAAACAACCCAAATTATACATTAAAGTCAGCCCTACAAAACCCAAAACCTAACCCTAATCTTCTTAGAAAATCAAAAAACCGCCGCCCAAAAGGCCACCAAACGTCGCCTTTAGACAGACAAACCACCACCACTAGGTCGACATCTCCAGCAAACCACCACTGCCACCGTAAGCAACCACCACCGGAGAGACAAACCCAGAGACCAAACACCCAAAATTGCTGCGGAAGCTCGGCCAAAGCCGTTAGGCGAAAACCGAGTCACCCAACAATGAAACCCAACAGGAGGGGCCACGCCGGCCAAGTCTCCCACACCAGCAGAATATCCCCGCTGTTAGGCAAAGAGATGTCGGTTAAACCAGGGGATAACTGACATGGATACCTCGCCGGTAAAGAAAACTCAGTCGAGAAGGGCTGGAGTGACGGCGCGCAGAACCGACTGAGAGATGATAAAATTAACACTGCCAAACTAAAGAAAGAGGTCTGAAAAAAAAGAGGAGAGGGTGAGAGACAGAGGAACCGAGAGACCTTACCGAAAATGCCAATACCGTCGCTGTCCGATACCCCAAAAGCGATTGCCGAGGAACCACCACTTCGGCCCCCATAAACAACTAGGAGAAAAACGAACGTCAAGATCCAAACACACCGGCGCTGACCATCTGAACCGCCGCCTCCATCCACTGCATACTATGCCAATGGTTTTGAAAAAGGGGAAAAGGCAAGATCAGAACAGAGGCAGAGGGGAAAGGAGAGAAAACGAGAGAGATGTGGGGGGGGGGGGTTGGCTGTGGGTGTGTTTCTTCCGAAAAATAACAATTAGCCTAGGAACAGCGAGTAATGCAGCTCTAGGCCTGATGCAGGCGTGCCAAGATTGGATTGCAGTCCGAATTCGTATCAAGGCCTGAATGCCTCAATCTGACTTCTGTAAGATGATTGCGTACGACCTAAGGGGTGAGGTCGTATGGAAGTTCGTGGTTTACCTTTGCGGGCTAAGGACTTAAAATTTCCTAATCGTGTGAAAAATGGAAAGAAATGTAGAGCAAGGCCTAAAACATAAATAAATGGACTTTATTAACGGTTTAACAAAGTCTGGTTACAAGGAAATGAGATAAAATCTAGGCTTGGCTAGATCGAACAGGAAATTAAAGATAATTGAAAAGATAATTGGGTAAGCCGGGGGCTTGATTGGTCGGGGACCTAAAGATAAAAATAGTTGAAAAACAATTGAAAGGTAAATTGGGTAAGCCGAAGGCTTGATGGTCGTGGACCCTAGCCAAGGCCTCCAAAATTGGGATTTATAGGAGTCACAGGCCTTGAGCTGCTTCAAAATGCTCCAATGCATGGTCGCCATGTGGCCTTCTAGCAAAGGTCTAGGCTTTGAGCAGCTTCAAAATGGTCCAATGAGGGGTGTTCTCTGAGCAAAATGTGCCTTTTACTCCAAGGAAATGGTAAAGGCCTGAAAAGCCCTTCTTTTCTGCATAAAACTTTGTAAAAGAGTAAAAGGAACTTCTGCATCCAGGCCTTTGAGCTGCTTGTGAGCAGCTTGCTTAGGTCTGGATGAATCACTATCCAACAGCTCCAAGGGGCTGCATGTACGCCACCTATCCTTGGTCTTGCTTTATGCTGAAGGATGGGGTCCACTCAGACCTTGAGCTGCTTGTAAGCAGCTTACCCAGGTCTGCCCAGTAAGACCATTCTAGGCCTTTGAGCTGCTTGTGCAGGCCTAAGCTACTTGTGAGCTGCTTGGGATGTCTCCATACATGGTTGCCACGTGTCTTGGTCTAGTTGAGCTGTTTGCATGCATGGATGCTTGTAAAAAAGGGATATTTGGACCCACCAAGGCCAAAAACGCAGGCCTGGTTGAGCTGCTTGTGAGCAGCTTGGCCTTTGAGCTGCTTGTGAGCAGCTTAGCCCTTGAGCTGCTTGAGCAGCTTGCTAGGGAGGAGCTTCTAGGCCTTTGAGTTGCTTGTAAGCAGCTTGAGGCCTTTTCCTTGCCAATTAACAGGCCATATGTGACACTTGTATGGAATTAGGTGATAAGCACCCGGAAATGGAATATAGGGTGCTCTAGTATCTAGGCTTAGTGTTAATTTAAATGCTAATTAGTTGTTTTTAATGATTTTTGCTCGTAGATTGTTTTGGTGTTGTTTTGTAGGCGAATCGCCTAAGAAGGAGCGTTAAAGGCCTAGAGCGTGGCATGGCCTGTTGGCCAAGGCGTGGCCAACACCCAGGCAAGGTAGAAGCGGATAGCCCAGGGCAACATCAAGCATCGCCCGAGCAAGACGGCAGCAGCGAGCAACGACCTTAATGCAGTCGGCATCGATGGACTAAATGGCATGCCATCGATGCCGAGGTCCTTAGAGCCCCAGATCCTTACACTACTCGGCATCGATGGGATGTTTCGCTTAACATCGATGCCGAGCCTCTTAGTGGCCAGCGTATGGCCGTGGCCAGCGTATGGCCGTGGCCAGCGATGCCGAGCGCAATAGCGGAGCATCTTCAGAGCATATTCCGAACGGGGAATAAAAGGAATGATGTAATGAGATCCAAAACAAGTAGTTAGGACGTTTTTGGTATAATTCTAGATCTAGGATAGATTTGCTTGCATCTTAATAGTGTTCTTGAGTGTTCTTAAATTTCCAGCTTTGAATATTTCAATTTCTGTCTTTAATTGTTAATTTTTGTTATTTTTACCTTAATTAAAGTTGTTACTCTTCTTCCGATCTATCTTTTGATCCAATTTATTTCTAGTCTTGTCTTTTCAATTATGCTTAGTCGATTTTTGCTTGCTCTTATCTTCATAGATATGTGTGAGTAGTTTTAAGGGTTGGGTCATGGGATGATTAGCATCCCGTGGCTTGGGCGAAAATTGCGTTTTCTCACCAATAATGCTTAAATTTCTAGATTTGAAAATTAATGTGGGGTTCGGATTCATTTGGGGAATTACCGAGGTGTTAACCTCTTTGATCATGTGTAGGTAGGAGCTTCGCCTACCTACCACACATGATGCTTAGAGCTTTGTCGCTCGAGGTGTTCACCAAATGAGTTCTAGAGCTAGCTTGATAATCGGATCTCTTTTTCCCGGTTTTGATACCTACAATTGTGTATCTTAAATCGCGTGAATTGGTGAAGAATGTGATTTAGCCCAAGTCATGAGTGCTAGGATTCCTAGACCTAACCTATCTTTTTCCTAGTTCATTCGCTCTTAATTTAGCCATTTTAATTCCACTGTTCAAAGTAAAACCAAGTTGACTGGCTAAAAGTCGAAATCCTTACTTGCAACTACAAATCCGAGGCAAGCCATAAACTAATTCCCTTGGGTACGATCCCGGACTTCTCCGGATTATTTTGCTTCATCGATATTCAAACCCTACACTTGGGGTAATATTCTTCTACATCGGGAAGATAACGAAGCATTTTTGGCGCCGTTGCCGGGGATTTCTTATTATGGCTTTCTTGGAGGTTCGACAAACCACTGTAAGTATCCCGCTTTCGTCTCTTAGTAGTAGTTTAGTAGTATGTGTTAGCTTATGTGTTAGTAGCTCATATTTAGTAGCTCATACCTAGTTCTACTAAACTTGAGGTGTAACGAAGCCTAACTAAATATCGAGTTATCTTAGTTTAGTTTAGTTTAGTTAATTTAGTTAGTTAGTTTAATTTGATTGCATTGCTTAGCCGAGGTGGTGGCATAACCCCTCGCATATCTTGATTGTTGAAGTTGAGGTGGCGGCATAGCCCCTCCAGTCTGTTAGCTTGCTGTTAGTAGTTAGTAGTTGTTTTTGTGTATGCGTGTGTTTCGAAGCCCGACTTCAAATCGGCTTCATCGCTCTTCTTCACCACCGAGGATCCGCAGCATTGTCAGGGCGTATCCTGCCCATTCTCCTCCTCGTAAAGTAAATCGCAATCGCAAAGGCCCAATGGCCGAAGCAGCTCCAGTTCGTACTTTGCGTGATTATTTGAACCCTGAACGAGCTCCTCAAGTATCGCCTATTGTTATTCCAACACCGATCGCTGGGAACGCATTTTAATTCAAGGCTGAATATTTGAGGGTAATTCCAGAGTTCCGGGGGAGAGAATTGGAAGATCCATATTTGCATATTCGGGAATTCGAGAATATTCTGCACTCTTTTGTTACAGTCCAGGGGCAACTTGACCAAGCTTGGTTGAAGTTATTTCCGTTCACTCTCAAGGATAAAGCAAAACAGTGGTTTAATTCGTTGAAGCCTCAATCGTTGCGTAATTGGGGTGAGGTCCAGGATGCTTTTACTTCGAAATTCTTTCCCGCGAGCCGTACTAAGTTACTTATCGATCAAATTCAGAGTTTCAAGCAACGAGATGGGGAGACGTACCACAAATACTGGGAGAGATACAAAGACTTGCTCATGTCGGTTCCGCACCATAATTTTCCATTATATCTCCGAGTTAATTACTTCTACACCGGATGCTCCCAAGAAAGTAAGCAGCTTTTGAATACGATGGGAGGTGGTGATTTCTTGGGAAAAACACCGGAAGACGCTTGGGATTACTACGAATCCTTAGCTGAGAGGACTCAGTCTTGGCAGTTCACTGATCCAGGGATAGAGCGATATTCTCTCAAGGTCCTACGGGCTCAGGCAAATTTTCTATTGCGGAGCATATAGCTGTTGAAACTCGATTGGAAGAGATTGCCCGAAAACTTGACAAGTTGGAGCTTAAAAGCGCTCAATCTCAAGAAGTGAAAGTCGTATAACAAACGGAGGAGATTTGTGTTATTTGTGAGATGGTAGGCCATTTGACTGAGGCTTGTCCAAATATCCCGGCTTTGAAGAATGTGATTAGTGGGCTTGCTCAAGAAGAGGTTCATGCAGTTCAACGTTTCGAACCCTATCCTCAATATTCGGGAACACGACAACACCCAGGATTTCGTTGGAGTCAACCGGACGTAGGAGGTTCTTCTTCTTCTCAAGCTCCACCGCAAGCTCCTCAACTACCATGGAAACAACCACAAAACACTTTCCGGTTCCCTCAAGCTCAAGGTCCACCCGGTTTTGCTCAGCCCGGTTCATTCCAACATGCAAACCAATTTCAACAGCCACCTGCTCAGTTCCAACAACAGCAACCTACCCAATTCCAGCAACAACCACCAAAGCATTCTTGGGAAGATCAATTTAGTGCTCTCTTCCAAAGTCAAACTATGATTAATGAGCAACAAACTCAAATGATGAATGATATTAGGAATCAATTGGGGAAGTTGACAACTACGGTGGGTATGCTTCAACAAGAGAAAGGAAAGTTTCCAACACAACCTCAACCTAATCCGCAATCAACGTCTACTCCACCTAATTCTCAAGGTCTTCACTTTGCTAGCTCTTCGGTGACTTTCCCCGAGCAAGCAAAGGCTATTATTTCTCTTCGAAGTGGAAAGGTGGTGGATAACCAAGTGGTAATGCCTCCGGAGCCTTCCTTGTTAGCTCCTCCTATCGATCGTTCAAGTCCAACACTGTCTCTTGGGGAATCTCCCAAGGAGCCGAGCAATGAGGTTTTGGAAGACAAGGCAAAGGAAAAGGGTAAGGAGAAGGAAAGTGGTCCAGATCCTAAAGTTGTTCCAATACCGGCACCTTTCCCCAATCATTTAAGGGCTTTGGCGAAACCAAATTTGAATACGGAATTGCATGAGTTGTTCAATCAAGTGAAGATCAACATTCCTCTTGTGGATGCAATCAAGCAAATCCCGTCATATGCCAAGTTTCTTAAAGATTTATGCACTCGAAAGCGCAAGTTGAATGTTCAAAAGAAGATCTTCTTAACCGAGCAAGTGAGTTCAATTATTCAAACGAGTATCGCTCCGAAATACAAGGATCCAGGGAGTCCCACCATTGCTGTCACAATTGGAGGGAAACGTATCGAGCAAGCTTTACTTGATATTGGTGCAAGTGTCAATCTACTTCCATATTCTGTTTATCGGGAGCTCGGGTTAGGGGAAATGAGACCGACTCATGTCACGTTACAATTGGCCGATCGGAGTGTTCGAACACCAAGGGGAGTAGTAGAAGATGTTTTAGTGCAAGTTGGACAGTTCGTCTACCCGGTGGATTTCGTGATTCTTGATACCAATCCAACTGATTCTTTGGCTACTTCTACCCCAGTTATTCTTGGAAGACCTTTTCTAGCCATGGCGGATGCGGTTATAAATTGTCGAAACGGATTGCTCAATATGACCTTTGGGAACATGAAGATAGAGGTTAATGTCTTTAATGTGGGCAGTCAAATGGGGGATGATGAAGACGTGGATGAAGTAAGCTTAATTGATACTCTTGTGGAGGAACATGTCGACGAATTGCTTTTTCACGATCCCTTGGAAGTTGCTCTCACGGCGGATGAAATTGAATTTCTAAAGTCCTCCGAAGTGAATTACCTTTACTCGCTACTTAATGAAACGGATGAAGTGTGTGCAATGGATGCATGGGGGCCCAAGTTGGAAGAATTTGAAGAACTTCCCGTATAGGAAAAGAAAGTGCTACCTTCTAGTGTTGAGCCACCAAAATTGGAATTGAAGCCTTTACCGGATACATTGAAGTATGCTTTCCTTGGAGATAACGATACCTATCCGGTGGTCATTTCTTCATCTCTCGGGAATCTCCGAGAGACAAAATTGATCAATTCACTCAAGAAGCATAAGAAGGCTATTGGATGGAACATTGCCGATATCAAAGGGATTGATGCTACCTTGTGCTCTCACCATATTGCTTTGGAAGAAAATGTTAAGCCATCCCGCCAACCCCAACGCCGGTTGAACCCGATTATGAAGGATGTAGTACGGGCGGAGGTTCTTAAGTTGCTTGATGTGGGAATTATTTATCCTATTGCCGATAGCAAGTGGGTGAGTCCGATCCAAGTTGTCCCAAAGAAATCTGGAGTTACAGTTGTACGCAATGAGGAGAATGAGTTAGTGCCAACACGGGTGCAGACAGGCTGGAGAGTTTGTATTGATTATCGAAAACTCAACGCCAGCACAAGGAAAGACCATTTTCCCTTACCATTCATTGATCAGATTTTGGAACGTATAGCGGGGCACGCTTTCTATTGCTTCTTGGATGGGTACTCTGGGTATAACCAAATTGAAGTTGCTCTAGAAGACCAAGAGAAGATGACGTTCACTTGCCCGTTCGGAACTTTTGCTTATCGCCGGATGCCATTTGGGTTATGCAACGCTCCGGGGACTTTTTCAAGGTGCATGATGGGGATTTTTAGCGATATGGTTGAGAAGATAGTCGAGGTTTTCATGGATGATTTCTCTGTTTTTGGTGACTCTTTTGACGAGTGCTTGGCTAATTTGGAGAAAGTGCTGACGCGATGTGAAGAGAAGAATTTGGTATTGAATTGGGAGAAATGCCACTTCATGGTAACCGAAGGTATCGTTCTTGGTCACATTGTGTCGTCCAACGGAATCGAGGTGGATAAGGCCAAGGTTGACCTAATTCGGAATCTCCCTACTCCGAAGTGTGTGAAGGACATTCGTTCTTTCTTGGGACATGCCGGCTTCTATCGAAGGTTTATTAAGAATTTTAGTGCTATTGCTCGGCCTTTATGTTATTTGCTTTCAAAGGATGTTCCTTTTGAGTGGACCCCAGCATGTGAAGAGGCTTTCAACAAGCTTAAATCCAGTCTTATTTCACCACCTATCGTGCGATCTCCGGATTGGGAATTACCGTTTGAGCTTATGTGTGACGCAAGTGACTACACAGTCGGAGCTGTTTTGGGGCAAAGGAAAGAGAAGGAGACTTATGTGATTTACTATGCTAGTAAGACGTTGAATGATGCTCAAATGAACTACTCGACTACAGAAAAGGAGTTGCTAGCAATTGTCTTTGCTTTGGAAAAGTTTCGGTCTTATCTAGTGGGGGCTCCAATCACTGTCTATACTGATCATTCTGCGCTCAAGTATCTTTTCACGAAATCGGATGCCAAGGCACGCCTGATTCGATGGATTCTCCTTTTGCAAGAGTTTGATATTACAATCAAGGACAAGAAAGGGGTAGAAAATGTTGTGGCGGATCACTTGTCGCGCCTAGAGTTCGAAGACCTCACCGCTCATATTCCTATTGGAGATTCCTTTCCCAATGAGCAATTATTTGGTATATCCTCAACTCCATGGTATGCGGATATCGTAAACTATTTAGTGACGGGTTTGACCCCAGCTCATTGGAATGTTCAAGAAAAGCGCCGGTTTCTAACCGAGGTGAAGAGGTTCTCTTTTGATGATCCATATCTTTTCAAATATTGCGCGGACAAACTTGTTCGCCGTTGTGTTCCTGATTCCGAGCAACAAAGCGTAATTAAATTTTGTCACACGGAGGCTTGTGGGGGACATTTCTCTTTTAAGAAGACCGCCGCCAAGATTTTGCAATGTGGATTTTATTGGCCGCACTTATACAAAGATACATATGCCTTTTGCCGGGGTTGCGCTCGTTGTCAACTCTTGGGATGTGTTACTCAACAGAACGAGATGCCTCTTACTCCTATCATTATCATTGAAGTCTTCGATTGTTGGGGAATTGATTTCATGGGTCCTTTTCCTTCGTCTTTCGGTTACCTCTACATTCTATTGGCAATTGACTACGTATCGAAATGGGTTGAAGCAATTCCTACGCGCCCAAATGATCATTCCGTGGTGGTTGAATTCTTGAGGGACAACATTTTATCGAGGTTTGGGATGCCAAGGGCTATAATCAGTGATCAAGGGTCTCACTTTTGCAACCGGGCCATTGCCGCTTTGATGAGGAAGTACTTTATCATTCACAAGGTTTCAACGTCTTATCATCCTCAAACAAACGGTCAAGCGGAGCTCGCAAATCGAGAAATCAAGAACATCTTGGAGAAAATGGTTAATCCCAACCGCAAGGATTGGTCTAATCGCTTGGTGGATGCTTTATGGGCTTATCGTACTGCTTACAAGACAATTTTGGGAATGTCTCCTTATCGACTCGTTTATGGGAAAGCTTGCCATTTACCGGTGGAACTTGAACACAAGGCTTATTGGGCAATCAAGAAGCTCAACTTCAATTTACCTCTTGCTGGTGCTCATCGGAAGCTTCAATTGACAGAACTTGAGGAAATGAGGTATAATGCTTACGATCATTCAAGTGCTTATAAGTCTAAGATTAAGGAAAGACATGATAAAAGAATTGTGATTAAAAACTTTGAACCGGGCCAAAAAGTCTTGTTGTATAACTCTCGTTTGCATCTTCATCCCGGTAAATTGCGGTCCCGATGGGCCGGTCCTTATGTGGTTAAAACTGTCTTTCCTCATGGTGCAATAGAAGTAGTGAACATGAATAATGGATCATCTTTTAAAGTGAACGGTCAAAGGCTTAAGCCTTTTCTTGGGGGCTTCGAAATTGGAGAGCCCGATGAAACTTTGGTCGATCCTGTGTACTCGGATGACCCTGTTTGATAGCTTGTTTTAATTTAAATTGCACGAGGAGCGAAAGCGTAACCGCTGAACTTAACTGTTTGTCGGACCCGGCCCCCAGGTAGGGGGTACCCACCATTGACTTGGGTATATGTAGCTCCGCACGCCGCTGCTAAAAAAAGGATCGTGTGCCCAGCTCCGGTTCGAAGGGCAAACCATTTAATATCAGTGACATAGGGCTTTAATTAGCTTTTCTGATAGAAGTAATTCACAGTAAACCACTCACGCCTTCCAGATTAGCCCCAACAGGGGCGATAGGGATCCTTAGGTTAGGCCTTGATATTCCCGTGCTAATGCACTTGGCTCTATCTTGTTGCTTGCCTGGTTACGATCTTAGGGGACGCTGAACTTAATTGTTTGGCGGAGTTTAGCTGTGACTTTGACGCTCCGAGTTCTGATATTAAATTTGTAAATATTGTACATACTTGCTTTTCTTTCTTGCTTTGTTCTCTTTTGCTTAGCTTTGCATGTTTTGCTTAGTGTTGGTTATGTGTTGTTCTTTGTTTGCATCGAATAAAATCTTGGAGATAAATCACATGAAAAGATATCACCAATGTGTTAGTGTAAAAAGGGCTTTTATTAGCTTTTCTTGGTAATAGTTTATCGTTAATGATCCATGCACTCCGCGATTGCCCCTAATCGGAGGCAACTTAGGTCTGTGAGTGAGGTTTGATATTGCCTGGAGTGCACGCTAGGTTGTATCTTGTCCTTGCTTGTTTTTGATCCTAGGGGACGCTGAACTTAATTGATTGGCGAGGTCGAGCGATAGATTTTATTACGGGCGCTAGCATAACACATTTTCAACGGTCTAGTATAGCCACCCATTACTTACCCACCCGGTAAGAAATGGGAAGAAAAGTATGACTCGTGTGATCGCGTGATGATCGGGTGGTGCATTTCATTCTGTTTTGCATGTTTTGATCTGTTCTTTGCATGTTCTTTATGTCATTTTATTTTCTGTCTTTTCATTTTGGTTTAGTTTGAAACCGGATAACACGGGCCGGTGGTTCTAATGTCAATTGTTTTGTGGAAGGTCGTTCTCTTAAGTCTTCTGCAGGGTTTATGTGCTACCACACCAGCCTTGGTGGATTGGGTCTAAAGCCGGAGTGAGTGAGGCATTCAGGAGCCCTAAGCATGGGTGCGGCTAAGTGCCGCGGTTGTTAGTCCGATAAAGCTTTGGATATGACCCTGTGTGACTAGCTATGGTTCCGAGTTGGTAGAACCGAAGGAGTAAACCTTGGAAGCATCTAATCTGGCTGGAGCAAAACATTGGCATAAAATCCTCCAACTTGGTCGAGGTATTTAGGGGTTGACATTCCCCTTGGACGGTACATTCGCGCACTTTCTTCTCTTAGCTTTGTTCTTAATGCTATGAGGGCATATCATCGCTTTAAGTTGGGGGGTGGGGTTAGCTTATGTGCTATCTGTTTGCTTTTTGTGCTTTTTGTGTTGCATTTTGTGATTTGTGTTAAATTTGAAAATCCAAAAACAATAGAAATTTGTGAAATCCAAAAAAATGAGAAAATTCAAAATTTCAAAAATAAATAAAAGGTTTTTACTTGCAAATCTTTCCTTTTGTCATGGTGTTTAGTTTTGTCCATGACCTGTTGCATGCTCAATCATTTTTAGTTGGCAAGAGTTCGTAGCAATCCTAAGAATTTTCGTGCTTCTTGATTTGCATGCTTAGTTAAAAATTGAATGGGTTAAGTTTTGAGCAAGTTTTTGAGCAAACTTTGGTCCATATTCCCACTTTTCCAATAAAATGGTTGTAGTTAGGTGAATAATCGCATGTCCATGACTAATTGTGTTAAAATGTCGATTTTCAATCATTTTGGAATTCAAAGCGCACTTAGGAAAGGATACAAGGCATTCTTTGCATGATCATACCACATATGAGTCCCATTGTCCTACTTTGCATCCTATTAGTTCTCCGTTCTTTGCTAAACTTAAGAAACCGGTGTTTGGAGGGATGTTGGGATGTGTGTTCATTGTTATAAAGGTGTTTTGGGGAGGTTGGATGAATTATTGGAAATTCTGGGGACCAAATTGAAGACAGCAGAACGTTTTGGGGGTGCTTATTGCAGTCGGCATCGATGGGTCTCACTCTTTTCCATCGCTACCGAAGGGGTTAATTCCCTGAGCAATAATAGCGTCGGCATCGATGAGTCTTGGTAGTTTACATCGCTGCCGAGTGGACTAAGCAGGCAAGTAATGAGCTTCGGCATCGATGGAGTAAACCAGTTTGCATCGACGCCGAGGGGAATATCTCACCAGGCAGATAACAGGTTAGGCATCGCTGGGAGTTGGGACTTGACACTTGACATCGCTGCCGAGCAGCTTAGTGGCAAATCAATTCAGAGCTTCGTCAGAAACCAAGGCAAAATCACTCAAGCTTCAGAACCCAACCGACTGTCTTCCTTCCTTTTCTCCATTAAACCACACAAACCCTAACCCCAAACCTCCAATCACCCACTAAATCTCCCATTTCTTCTACAATAGACCACCAAATCCTTCAATCCCATCAATAATACTCCGGATATTTCCATCAATTTCAAGGAATTCCACTAAAAACAAGGTAAACCCATCCTCTCTCTCTCTCTCAATTCCGAATTTTTTCCCTTTTACCCCCAAAATTTCGAAATTTTTCCTTGTTTCTCACTCATATACACACTCTCCACCATATTTTGACCCTACATTCCATCTTCCCACCAAAAATCAGTCCACCAAAACCCTACCCTACCAAAAATCCGAAAATTTCTAAATTTCAAACCAAAAATCCCTTTTTCCCCAATGCCGAGAATTAAGCAAACCGCTCACCGATCAGGCCCTTCTCAACCCGAAATCGAAGAAGAGGATGAATTTATGGCAGACAGTGAGGAAGAAATTCAGCCCGAAGAGGCTAGTGGTTCTCGGCCCAAGCGGAGGAGACGGACTCCGGCTCAAATTACAATGGATAAGAGGCTGAATTGGGAGAACAGTTTTGTGGGCAAAAAGTTCAGGAATGAGAGGCAAGTGGATGCAAAGGCATTGCCGGAGGGTCATATAGGGCTTCGTTACATTCAGCAAAGAGGTTTGAATTTCTGGACCGAAAAATTGTTTGGATATAATAAGAATGCTGTTATTGAGTTTTACAAGTTTATGGTTATTCCTGAGGGTGATTGGGAAAATAATCTGGATGTTGGGATTGCTTCGAGGGTTGGGGGAGTTGATATTATGATTACGCCAAATGATATTGCTAGATATTTGAAAATTCCAAGGCCCCCGCCCGAATCTGTGAATTACCCTAGGAAGGATGAGATGATTGATTTGCAAATTGTGAACGTGATTTTGTATACCGACCCCTCTTTGGCTTCATTACCGCATGTGCCCAGAAATTTTAAAGGAAGTTTTAGGTTTTTGAACAAAGTAATTCATTATAATCTATACCCCAGAGGCTCGGAGAGTAGACCAACAAGGAAGGATGGAGAGATTTTGTTTGCATTTGCTGCTGGTGAGTTTGTAGTTGATTGGGCCATGTTTATCTTTACTCAGCTGCGTGATTTTCGGGCCAATACATTGATTACTGCTAGTATGCCATTTCCTTGTATGATTACCGCTTTGTGCAAAGAGAAAGGAGTGAGGGGGGCAGCATATGAGAAATTGGAAGAACTTTCTCCGGGGACGTTAGATGACACTTTTGACGTGAAGAGTTCATCCCAGATTTTCACAGCCAAAGGGAAACAAGCAAAAAAGGGGGATTATCTGACTACGATGCCTTCGAGGAAGGAAAAGCAAGGGTCTTGGATCAAAAAGCTGTTTTGCCAAGGGGTTTCGATAATCAACAGTCAAAGAAAGGAAAAGGTTGAGAGGAGGAAGATCATGAGAGAGCAAGAAAGGCAAGGAAAGGAATTGGCTTGGCAAACCACAGTTTTGGAGCAACAATTTGGGGTGAAGTATGAGCCAGGACCAATTGATGAGGGGGAAGTGAGTGATGACTTTGCTGGGTATGAGAGTGAAGAGTTGGCTGACTGATAGAATGATTTGTTGTTTGGATGATCTGGTGGTGATCCGATAGAGAGTCGGTGGTTTTAGAAATTCCTCTTACTTGGTCGGGGTCTTGGTTGGTTGACATGCCAACTACTCTATCCTTTACTTTATTTTGTTTCATGTCATTTTATTTCTTAGCTTAGTTGGTACATTGTTAGTTGGTTTGGCCTTGACTTGGTTTATTTCATTTGTTGGCGGCGGTCACTCGGGTAGTTAACCAAGCTAGAAATAGACCGTCGCCTATTTTTGCTAACCTGTTCTTTGAAACTACGGTCATTATAAGCTTTAAAAGACCTTAGTTGATCTTTTGTGCGCTTGGAGTCCTTTTTGATTGACTGTCTGACGGTTGCATAATTGGTTAATGGCATGCTTTCCTTTCGTTGTCCAAATTTCATCTGCTTGAGTTTAATTCTGTTGAATAAGTGCTGTAGTTCCTTGAGGCATAGTAGTTCTTGTTCACTATTGCCTGTTTATCAAGCACTTCTCCGGTGGATATGGTTTAAGTCTGAACTCACAAAGTTTTGTGTCCCGTATCCTCCCATTGTTCGAGGACACAAACTTTTTAGCTTGCTCTTTAACTTGCTTGTTACTTAGCCTGTTTAATTGGATGCTAAAATTGTGAGTTGTAGAAATGAAATAAAAAGCCGGAATGATTGAACTCTTGCTAGTTGATAATGATGGAGCATGTTCTAAGTTGTGAAATTCGGAAAGATTGCATAGTAGCTTGTTTTCAAGTTCTTTTTATTTTGTTTGCTAGGGACTAGCAAACCCTAAGTTGGGGGGCGTGATAAGCACCCGGAAATGGAATATAGGGTGCGCTAGTATCTAGGCTTAGTGTTAATTTAAGTGCTAATTAGTTGTTTTTAATGATTTTTGCTCGTAGAATGTTTTGGTGTTGTTTTGTAGGCGAATCGCCTAAGAAGGAGCGTTAAAGGCCTAAAGCGTGGCATGGCCTGTTGGCCAAGGCGCAGCCCGTTGGCCAAGGCGTGGCCAACACCCAGGCAAGGCAGAAGCGGATAGCCCAGGGCAACATCACGCATCGCCCGAGCAAGACGGCAGCAGCGAGCAACGACCTTAATGCAATCGGCATCGATGGACTAAATGGCATGCCATCGATGCCGAGGTCCTTAGAGTCCCAGATCCTTACACTACTCGGCATCGATGGGATGTTTCGCTTGACATCGATGCCGAGCCTCTTAGTGGCCAGCGTATGGTCGTGGCCAGCGATGCCGAGCGCAATAGCGGAGCATCTTCAGAGCATATTCCGAACGGGGAATAAAAGGAATGATGTAATGAGATCCAAAACAAGTAGTTAGGACGTTTTTGGTATAATTCTAGATCTAGGATAGATTTGCTTGCATCTTAATAGTGTTCTTGAGTGTTCTTAAATTTCCAGCTTTGAATATTTCAATTTCTGTCTTTAATTGTTAGTTTTTGTTATTTTTGCCTTAATTAAAGTTGTTACTCTTCTTCCGATCTATCGTTTGATCCAATTTATTTCTAGTCTTGTCTTTTCAATTATGCTTAGTCGATTTTTGCTTGCTCTTATCTTCATAGATATGTGTGAGTAGTTTTAAGGGTTGGGTCATGGGATGATTAGCATCCCGTGGCTTGGGCGAAAATTGCGTTTTCTCACCAATAATGCTTAAATTTCTAGATTTGAAAATTAATGTGGGGTTCGGATTCATTTGGGGAATTACCGAGGTGTTAACCTCTTTGATCATGTGTAGGT
>BPLS01027053.1:121460-138145 GCA_019656275.1 Rhododendron kiyosumense
TGGAGCTTCGCCTACCTACCACACATGATGCTTAGAGCTCTGTCGCTCGAGGTGTTCACCAAATGAGTTCTAGAGCTAGATTGATAATCGGATCTCTTTTTCCCGGTTTTGATACCTACAATTGTGTATCTTAAATCGCGTGAATTGGTGAAGAATGTGATTTAGCCCAAGTCATGAGTGTTAGGATTCCTAGACATAACCTATATTTTTCCTAGTTAATTCGCTTTTAATTTAGCCATTTTAATTCCACCGTTCAAAGTAAAACCAAGTTGACTGGCTAAAAGTCGAAATCCTTACTTGCATCTACAAATCCGAGGCAAGCCATAAACTAATTCCCTTGGGTACGATCCCGGATTTCTCCAGATTATTTTGCTTCATCGATATTCAAACCCTACGCTTGGGATAATATTCTTCTACATCGGGAAGATAGCGAAGCATTAGGCCCATCTATCAATTGGGCCTGAACTCAAGGTGAATTATGGGCCTCGAATTTCTTTGTAAGCGATGCGAGCCCAAGTCTGGAAAGAAAACTTGGGTTTTAACTGATTGAGGCCCACTTAAAAGGCCTTATTATTTCTAAGAACTGGCCTGGGCTTGGATAAAACACTTAGATCTAGTGGGTCAACCCAAGTCTTCGGCCAATCTTGGGCTTGGTCTTATGATGACGAAATCTTGGGCATTAATTTGGCCCAGGCCTTTGCAAACTCAACTCCATCAGTGGCCTTCAAATTGGCCTGATTTCGTGGATGACCGATCATGAGGCTTTTCAAGGCCTGAAACCATCATTCAAAGCCTTCTTCTAACCAACAAATTGATTTTATGAATTTTGGCCAAAAATGGGTGTAAACATTGCCCCCGCAAGCCTTGATTCTTTACTTTTAGGATCAAGGCGTGTAAAAAAAGTAAAACCATTGTTGGCATCCAAACAAGCCTCGATTCCTATTTTAGCATGTCTTGTTTTGTTCGTCTTGCCTATGGGCTTAGTAGGCATTAGGCATTTTCCATGCTTCACTCAGGCCTTTGACAATAGTTTCTAAATTCAAACCTTGGAATGAGTCTGCTAGCCATCTTTTTGGCTGGTCAGGCCTTTCAAAGGCCTCTCTAAAAGATAAAAGGCCTTAACCTGCATCCTGTAGGGCTATTTAGAGTGATTGGATGATGCTCATGCCTATACCAGAGTTGAATCTCAAGGCTCATAAGTATCACCTCTTATTAGGCCTGTTTATGCCAATAGAGGCTATGTTCGGGCCTAAAAATATGTTTGGAAGGCCTGAACTCCCACTTATAGTGTCCATAATAAAGATTCAGGCCTACTTAAAGAGCTCAAAAGACCTTCATCCCTGTGGAAAATGCCTTGATACACCAATACGAGGCCTCTTTTCAGTCCTGGTTGTAGAGAAGCTCCAAACCTATGAAAGGTTTGACAACAAGGCCTGAAAACACGTTGAAAGGCCTAAAAAGGTGGTTCAGGCCTAAAGAAAGAGCTTAAAGGGCCTCATCTCCTACAAAAAAAAGGCCTGTTTAAATGAAATAAAAGGCCTCCACCTCTTCGGAAAAGGCCTGGTATGAACTTAAAAATAAGGCCTACTCAATGACTGGTAAGCCTTGGCCGAACATCTTAAAGATGCATGTTCGGCCTTTTAAAGGACTTTTTCCACTTAGCCCTTCCTACAACCACGATGTTTTTGTGTAAGCCAAGTGAATAACACTCGCTTTTGATGTGCCGCACAAATCCAACGTGGGCGCAATTCTACAGCTTTAAGGCCTATAGTTGGCCTACGCTTGTAATGCCTTTTGGCAGGTCGAACAATGCCAAAAAGGCCTTCGTTAACCGGGGGAGGAGGGGGATCTCTAATCACAAATGAATCGTGGTCAAGCCCTGGAGTGTCGTCGTTTTTCTCCTCTACATGTCATTCCTCTTCTTCTAGAATGGCTGCAACATGCAATTCAGGCATGTCTATAGGGCTGATTGCAGGCCTAGATCGTTCCTGACCTGCATCAATGATCTGTTCATCAACAAGGACTGAATCTTGATGTGGTAGCCCTTCAGAGACTTCAGAAAGCTCTTGAGAGGAGAAAATGGGCTGATCTTGCCTCATGATTGGACTTCCCAAGTTCTGGCTTATTCCAGGCCTGAGATCTTGCTCCCCTTGCGTCAAAACAGGCCTATCATTTTGCTACTCCAGACCTGGAAAAAGCTTTCCATCTAGAAGTTTTTGAAAAACTTCTGAATGTTGGCTGTCGCACTCAGGCCTGAAATCGTTGCCGTGATCATTATGAGGTTTATCATCCAGGCCTTGTCGCTATTCAGGAATCCTTGAAGGCCTGGAATGAGAATTTTGCCCCCCGAGTGTAATTCCTTGGCCTTCTTGCCCCCCGAGTGTAGGGCTTTCGGGAGCTAAGGTCTGAGGGAAGCCTAGAGGCCTAGTGTGCTTACTAGAAGCTTGTTTAGACACATTCAGGCCTGAAGTCGAGCCTAAAGTGCCAAACCATGGTACCGGTGGTGGAGTAAGAGTTGACAACTTATCATTGAGTTTAGCCATTGCTTTATCAATGGCCTTGGTGGAGTTGATAATGACCTGGCTAGAGTTGATAATGGCCTGATTAGAGCTGATCATGGCCTTGTTGGATTCTTCTAGCCATTGCAAACATGCATCCAATGGATCAATATATTCCTGTGAGAGTTCTTCGTTGGATTCAACGGTGCATGTCTGAATGGCCATATTTTCTTCAACTTGGCCTCCAAAGGTCTGAGTATGAGGATCACCAAAGCCACCATTTTGAAATTCAGGCTCTTCGGGCAGGCCTGAATGCTTGATACTTGAATAGCCACGTGACTTAGCATTAAGGAGATAGGCTACCTCATTGCGTAATTGGCATTCCTCATCTTCAAGTCTACCAATTTCGTCTTCGAGCCTTCTAACTGCATCGTTATAGTAGTGTTGTGCGTCAAGAAACCAACCCTCCGTAGGATTGAGTCGATACTTCTCCATATTGAGACGGTTGATCTCATCTTCAAGTTCATCGACCTTGTCATATCGCCAACTAATTTCTTATTCAAGACGCCGAATCTCAACATCCAATTCAATGTATTGAATCGACATGTCAATGAATCGGCGTGATCATACCCCTTGAAACGATTAGGGTCCCACCGGGCGTGCCAATGTTTCTTCCGAAAAATAACAATTGGCCTAGGAACAGCGAGTAATGCAGCTCTAGGTCTGATGTGGGCGTGCCAAGACTGGATTGCAGTCCGAATTCGTATCAAGGCCTGGATGCCTCAATCTGACTTCTGTAAGACGATTGCGTACGACCTAAGGGGTGAGGTCGTATGGAGGCTCGTGGTTTGCCTTTGCGGGCTAAGGATTTAAAATTTCCTAATCGTGTGAAAAATGGAAAGAAATGTAGAGCAAGGCCTAAAACATAAATAAATGGACTTTATTAACGGTTTAACAAAGTCTGGTTACAAGGAAATGAGATAAAATCTAGGCTTGGCTAGATCGAACAGGAAATTAAAGATAATTGAAAAGATAATTGGGTAAGCCGGGGGCTTGATTGGTTGGGGACCTAAAGATAAAAATAGTTGAAAAACAATTGAAAGGTAAATTGGGTAAGCCGGAGGTTTGATGGTCGTGGACCCTGGCCAAGGCTTCCAAAATTGGGATTTATAGGAGTCACAGGCCTTGAGCTGCTTCAAAATGCTCCAATGCATGGTCCCCATGTGCCTACTAGCAAAGGTCTAGGCTTTGAGCAGCTTCAAAATGGTCCAATGAAGGGTGTTCTCTGAGCAAAACGTGCCTTTTACTCCAAGGAAATGGTAAAGGCCTAAAATGCCCTTCTTTTCTGCATAAAACTTTGTAAAAGAGTAAAAGGAACTTCTGCATCCAGGCCTTTGAGCTGCTTATGAGCAGCTTGCTTAGGTCTGGATGAATCACTATCCAACAGCTCCAAGGGGCTGCATGTACGCCACCTGTCCTTGGTCTTGCTTTATGCTGAAGGATGGGGTCCACTAAGACCTTGAGCTGCTTGTAAGCAGCTTACCCAGGTCTGCCCAGTAAGAACATTCTAGGCCTTTGAGCTGCTTGTGCAGGCCTAAGCTGCTTGTGAGCTGCTTGGGATGTCTCCATGCATGGCTGCCACGTGTCTTGGTCTAGTTGAGCTGTTTGCATGCATGGATGCTTGTAAAAAAGGGATATTTGGGCCCACCAAGGCCAAAAACGCAGGCCTGGTTGAGCTGCTTGTGAGCAGCTTGGCCTTTGAGCTGCTTGTGAGCAGCTTAACCCTTGAGCTGCTTGAGCAGCTTGCTAGGGAGGAGCTTCTAGGCCTTTGAGTTGCTTGTGAGCAGCTTGAGGCCTTTTCCTTGCTAATTAATAGGCCATATGTGACACTTGTATGGAATTAGGCCCATCAATCAATTGGGTCTGAACTCAAGGTGAATTATGGGTCTCGAATTTCTTTGTAAGCGATGCGAGCCCAAGTCTGAAAAGAAAACTTGGGTTTTAACTGATTGAGGCCCACTTAAAAGGCCTTATTATTTCTAAGAGCTGGCCTGGGCTTGGATAAAACACTTAGATCTAGTGGGTCAACCCAAGTCTTCGGCCAATCTTGGGCTTGGTCTTGTGATGACGAAATCTTGGGCATTAATTTGGCCCAAGCCTTTGCAAACTCAACTCCATCAGTGGCCTTCAAATTGGCCTGATTTCGTGGATGACCGATCATGAGGCTTTTCAAGGCCTGAAACCATCATTCAAGGCCTTCTTTTAACCAACAAATTGATTTTATGAATTTTGGCCAAAAATGGGTGTAAACAGGGTGGTAGAGAACCGACGCCCCATCAGGGAGCTATTACTTGGTAATGCAAAAAAACTTACTCCACACTGTACTACCAAATACTCTGGCCTTGGCCGTGCACACCATAACAGAATTAGGGACTCGAGTATGCTATCCAATGCTCACACAATCATGCATTTAAAACTCAAAATTAGTACCCACTACTAAACAAATGTCTAAACTTTCTTTAACAACATAATTCAATTAAAAGCTAGAAGCAAACTTCACATGATATGCCTTTTCGAATCTCACTCCAAGCGCTTGAGCATTTCATAGGCTTCATCAACACATCTTGAGACACCGGTTGAGATTCTAGACTCAATCAAAACTAAATTACCACCCAAACCCAATTACAAAAACACAAAAATGGTTTGACTTAACCCGGAAAATGCCAATTACATTCCAAAACAGTTCATATAAATTTTGTACATTTATTTTCCCATCGCATATATGTAAACCTCGTTTTCTAAAGTCCAACCACCATTCTAATGAAAAATGGAAAAAGATGCAAAAAAGCAAGCAAATTCATAAGGTACTTAATAATACGTTCCATATTTCACATTAGAAAAAAACCTAAATTTTTTTATTGAAAGATCTGGGTAGTGTTTTTTGTTGGTGGCAAATTCAATGAAAGTGCATTTCTACATAATTTCTCTCTCTCTCTCTCTCTCTCTCTCTCTCTCTCTCTCTCTCTCTCTCTCTCTCTACATTTTTTGCCGCCTAGGGTTTTTCCGCCTGGGGGGAGGTGCCCCCTCCTCCCGGGCCTCCTCGTCTCTCTCCTTCCTCCATTTCCTCATGCACCCCTGTCCTTGCGTCTCCTCCCGTTTCCGCCCTCCACCACCACCGTCCAGCCGCTAGGATCCACATCTGGGGGATTCCGGTTTTGTGCTTAATGGCTAGGTGCGGCGGTGGGTGATGGTGGCGGGATGTGAGGCCTATTGCCACCGGGAACCACTTTTGGGGGTCTTCGGTTTTGTGCCTAATGGCTAGGTGTCTGTCCTCGTGTGTCAACGGTCCGGGATCCAGTAGAAACATAGGAAAACAGAAGGAGAAGAAGCGAGAGCTGGAATGATGGAGATGCATAGACATGGCTAGCTAGTGGTTAGTCCTACACGTATTGGGTCGAGTAGAAACATAGGTGGAACTAAGAATCATATGGATCGAGATTATTCTTCTCTCGCGCGAGTTGAGTTGATAAACGGAAAACAAAAAATATATCAATACACTTGTAATAAAAGAACCTAGCATGGTAAGCCAAGGCATGGTGTGAAATTACGTTATTGCCCTCCAAACTTTTTCTTTTCATTTTGCCCTTGCAAGTGTTGGTGTTTGGATAGTTTTGGTATTTGACATTATCAATCAATACACTTGTAATTAAAGAATGTAGGATGGCAAGCCAAGCCACTTGGTGAAATGACCGATTTGCCCTTGTAGTTTTTTAGGAGAGTGGCTACACCAAGCATAGCCATAATGTGATTTGACATAAATGCCCTCCATTATTTATGATGAAAGTGGTATTTTTGTAGTTTGGTATTTTGTTAGATGGCAAAATAGGGAATTGTGTTTTGCATAGCCACATCGTGAAAAGATGAATTTGCCCTTGTAGTTTTTAAAGGGATCGTATTGGACTTTTGAGGGTATTTTGGACTTATCCTGTTTAAGAAAATTGAGTGGTTATCCTTATTTTGTGTTTTATTTTTCTTAATTTATGGCTTACTTTTGACTTTTGAAGTACTTTTTTCCCCCTTAATTTATGACTTACTTTTTGACTTTTGAAGTACTTTTTTCACTTTTTACCCCCTTAATTTATGGCAAATATTGCTTTGTCAAAAAGAAAATGAGGTACACTGTGAAAAGATGAAATTACCCTTTTGATTTGGCAAGGATGGATTTAAGAGGTTGAGGTATTTTATGTAGCTTGATAGTGACTTTAAAGGCAAAAGGGAGAAGAGTGGCAAGCATAGCCATTTCATGAATATATGAAATTACATTTGTAGTTTGGCAATAGTAGATTTAATAGGTGGGGTTTTTTTGGTATTTTTTGTTTTTCTTTGCTTAGTTAAGAAGAAAATAATTTTCGGGGGCATTTTAAGTATTTTAGGTCTTCTTTTTCTTAGTCAAGAGGAAAAGGTTTTTTAGGGATATTTTAGGTATTTCAAGTCCTCATTTTCTTAGTCAAGAAAAGACTTTTCGGGGGTATTTAAGGTATTTTAAGTCATTTTCTTAGTCAAGAAGAAAAGGTTTTTCCATAATTTAAGGGTATTGAATCTATGTAAAAACCTCTCTCTCTCTCTCTCTCTCTCTGCAGCAAATTCGTCTTCATTACTGTTCAAAAGGTCCTGATCTCTTTCTTAGTTCATATGTTGTTTAATTTAGTATTGCATAAATTTGTTGGCATGAAATTGTCATATCCATATTGTTGAATGTTTACATGCGCTTGGAGCTGCAGTAGGATTGGAATTTATTGCAACCATAAAAGCAATCAACACTAGCTGGTTGCATCCAACCATTAACTAATGTGTACTGCATTAAAAGCTCATTCATCTAATTATGCTAAATTTTCTCAATTATTCAATTTTATGATGCCCTTCATATCCTTATGATTCTCTAATTTTGCAGAATTTGGAGTCTAATGTCACAGTCGACATTGTTCCAACCGTGATGAGCATGAAGTCCATCTTGGTAAGTATTTTAGTCTCTCTTTTCGAAAATTATGAAACCACAGAAGTATAATGTTTAATCCATACATGCAGTTTATTGGTTAAAAACCAAGGACCTTTAAGTGCCTTTATTACATGTTTTTGCTTTGTTGGCAATGAAGATAATATATCTTTCGCAACCTATATAATAATCAAACATTTGAACATTTTGTTTTCCAAATTCCTCATATTCCAACATTGCTTAGCGAATAAATAATATTTCAACATTCACTAATCAAATTTGCCTATTTCGTGCAAGTATCGCCAACTCATTTGGCTTTGGTGAGCATAATGTGTTGGTTGTTTTCGCTCCATTCAAGCCCTAAATAAAGGTAAATCGAAGTGGCCTCTCTCTTCACCTTTTTCCTTTTGGAAAAGTTTGATTTTGGTATCATTTTGATTGTCTAAAGCATAACTACAAAATATTCGAGTATATCACGGTTTCATCATTTTATGATATTTGAGTGATGGCTGTTGAAGGTGAACCGCTAAACATACTCGAAAAGTATACAGTTGGTGGTATGAACAAAAATAACATATGTATATTAACTTCCTGACTATCAATTAAATTAATCAGCACATAGAAATGTGCAAAGCATGAGCATTACACTAGTACTTATAAAATGATTATATATTCAACCCATATAATACGGAGTTACAACAACACGGTGAATTTGCAAAAATACGCGGTAATAACCTGAGGTATATGATATATGGTCAAAAATATTTTGGAGGAACTTGATAATTGGTGATGTAATTTCCCTGCCATTGAAGTCAACTTAGCTAAATTTTGTTTTTCTTTTTGAAACTGCTGAAGTGGGGCCCACCGTACCATCATGTTTTGTACTACTAATGGTCGGTATCCCGTTTCTTAGACTTAGGCTCCGTTCCGGAAACCTTCTTAAAAAATAAGTACTTATTTTGCCACTTCTCATTCAAAAATAAGAAGGGCCATTCCACAAAATTCAAATAAAAAGTTCCTTTCACATTTTCAAACTAAAAAATAATGTAAATGAAAAAAAAATTTCAAATTTTTTTTGCACCGTATTAAAGATCTCAATGAGATCTATCAAACAAGATCCATAGTGATAGGAAAATTATTTGCATAAAGACATGATTTTTGAGCTTGAAGTTGCCTTATACAAAAAATAAGACTGTTGCTATAATAATGAGTGCCGGCGGAGGTAAATCGTACCGGCGGCCGCGCCGGGCCGTCTCCGGCCATCGGACGGCCGATCCGAGCCGTCCAAAAATTCAGAAAAAAAAAACCGAGGGGGCTTACGCGGGAATCAACGGCATCCGAGGTGTGTAGAGTGTTTGATCCGAGCACCTCTTTTCCATGTATATATGATCAAGCATCCTACACGGAAAAGGGGTGCTCGGATTAAACACCCTACACACCTAAGATGCCGTTGATTTCTCACGTAGGCCCCCTCGTTTTTTTTTTTTTAGAATTTTTGGACGGCTCGGATTGGCCGTCCGGTGGCCAGAGACCGACCGACGCGGCCGCCGGTACGATTTTCCTCCTCGGCCAGTTGGTACTTATACAAATTCTTCCAAAATAAGCACCAACCTTCTTATTTTCCGGATTAAGCCTTCTTATTATACAAAAAATAAGTTTTTATTTGATTTCCGGAACGGAGCCTTATTAACTTATTGTATACAACCTCTTTAATTTCTTCTTGCAAGTCGCATCAGCATTACATGGGAGAATGACGCACGGAAAATGGTGGTCAATAATTTAGTAATTTACCGGGTCAATGTGTTCGGATCAATTGGCCGAAGGAGAAGGAGAAGAAGAAGAATTCATTCAAGGCTCTCAGAGCTTCCCAAAAACTATATATATATATTAGTCTGGTTCCCATGAGGGATCCCGCACGGGCTTACCGTGTGGGACTCCCCTTTTCCGATCGAATTGCGACAATCCGAGCCGCTCAAAGTGATTAGAACATGATTTTAAAGGTACCCGCGAGAAATCAGCAAAAAAAAAAATGATCGGGAAGAGCTTAATCAGAACAATTTTTTATTGAACGGCTCAGTAAAAAACTTCTCGGAACAAGCCCTTCCCGATTACTTTTTTTGCTGATTTCTCACGGGTACCCTTAAAATCACATTCTGAACACATTGAACGGCTCGGATCGTCACAATTCGATTGGAAAAGAGGGAGTCCCGTATGGTAAGCCCGTGCGGGATCCCTTATTGGATCCTAAGTGTGTGTGTGTGTGTGTGTGTGTGTGTGTGTTGGGTGTGAAGACTATTAGCTCCGTTCCAGAACTAAAAATAAGTACTTATTTTTTAAGAAGGCAATTTCAAACTAAAAAATTATGAGCTTATTAAAATCTAAAAATATGCAATATGAATCTTGTTTGGAAGATCTTGATGAGATCTTTTATACCATGCAAAAAAATTGAAAAATTATTTTTCATTTACTTTATTTTTGAGTTTGAAAATGTAAAATAAACTGCTTATTTTTTAAGAAGGTTTCTGGAACGGGGCTTAATTCAAAAATAAACAACTACTAGTAGTACTAAATTGTACTAGTATTGCCTAAGGTTGACCATGGTTGCATATAAATACTCTCTGTATGCTCTGTTTCTTTAACATAGGCTTCCAGCTGGTAATAAATACGAGGAAAACTTATTTATGGAGCGTTGTAAATAGACGTGCAATCTCAGCTGTCTAAAAGTGTTTTGAACGATTTAGATTAAAGTTCTTACCGGTTAAAGATTAAAAACATATCTCAACCGTTGATTGCTGAAACAGACGGCTGAGATCGCTTTGTTCCGTAAAGAGCTGCTTTGTAACGACTCCGTAAATAAGTTTGTCTCAATAAATATTCCTCTCCTCAAATGCTTGTTTGAGAAAGATACAAAGATCACCTTTTTACCTATTATTCATCTTTAGGCAACAAATAATGCTGTACGTATATTGTAAAACATATACATGCAAATATGTAAGATTGTCCTAGTGGTTTGGGAGGATACCCAAGCTTTGGGAGTACTTATCAAGGTCTGTGGTTCATTTATCCACTGGGTGGGTACCCTACAGTGAGTGGGGGCCGTGACTGGTGTGAAGCTAACTCTCCCAAAGGTTTGGATTGCGCAGTCGGGTCCGTATAATGGCTTGGTTGTAGGGACAACTCTTTCGTTACAAAAAGAATTGCACAGTCGGGTCCATATAGTGACTTGGTTGTACAGACAATTCCTCCGTTACGAAAAAAACCAATAAACAAAATTAGAGCTTTTTTTCTCTTAAACTTGATCTTTGCCTAAGCATTTTCAAGATTCCAAAATTAGAGCCATTTTTTTTTTCCAAAACATTTTTCACCAAGCATTTGTTAATTTCGAAATTATAGTGTCAAAATGCTGAACATTCCTGAATTCCTCAAACCAATTTGGCATTCGCACTTTACAATGTACTGATCAAATAGAGGGGGTGTGGTTGGTTAATTCTTCACTAAGAATTTATGGTCGGAACCCCTTTATTACACTAATTTGTGTATCTTAGTGAAATTCTTTTAAAACATATATCCATCTGTTCGGCTCCGAAATGGCTCAAGAGCTAAGCGGGGCGTGCCAAGACTTGTTGCATCTAACGTAGGAGCTGAGCGTCCCTTTTTTGATTTCAAATCTGTAAGAGCGATTGTGCTGCAAACCTAAGGGCTGGATTGCAGTGTTAGATCGTGGTTTTGCCTCTACGAGCGAGAACTTAATAATTTCCTAACCGTGTAGGAAAAGAAGTAATAATGTAAGAATAACTTTATTATATGTAATAATAAAATTGGGGGTGCAAGAGAGATAAAAATAACGGTAGTGTTTGGTTGGGAGTTTAGTTTAGTTTAGTTTTGGTAGTGGGTGGAGAGAGAAATAGAGTAATGATTGAAAATAGGGGTAATGATTGGAGAGAGATAGAGAGAGATGAGAAAGTAATAATTGGAAAAATAGGGTAATGATTGGAAAAAGAAGTAGGGTAATGATTGGAAACAAAACTAAAACTAAAACTAAAATGGGAACCGAACAAAGCCACGTTAACTTTATTACGTCGTAATAATAAAGTTGTGGTACAAGAGAGATAGAAACCCAAATTACTTGAAGAAGTAATTGAGTGAATGTGAGAAAAGTAAGATAGTTGCTTTGCTAAAAAGGCTTTGATTTTAAGCGTTGAACTTGATTGGCGTGTGAACCATTTTTTCTTCTTTGCTTCTAGTATTTTTTGGCCACGCTCCTCATGAATCTGCATGGGATGGATTTCCACCTTCATGACCTGATGATGACAAGTGTCCCATGATTGAGTTTTTCCCTCCTAAACTGCGGTTATTGGAAGTTGGCAGAATATGGCTCATGTTATTCTTCAATCATGGGTAGTTATCCAAGATAATGGGCTCCCTCCACTATTTGTTTTCGTGGAACTGAAAGAACGTGGGCCATTTTGACTGGGTCAAATGGCCATGTGGCAGAATTCCCCACCAACAATTTCCTATTTTTGCTCGTGCAACTCCATCATGGGCCTCCACCTTCCAAGATTAAACTTTATATATTCTCTGGGCTCCAAATTAAATAATATAACCCATAGCCCACAACTTCAGAATTTCAATTGAAACAGATCAAAACTAACTGGGCCCAACCAATACTGTCTTGGCCCACTAATTTTGAACCCAATTAGCTCCAATTCTTGGCCCAATTTAATTGAAGTTCAATTAAATGGCGGCCCAACGCTAGTTTAGGTCTGGGTGTCAAAAACGGGTGTAACAACCATCCTTCATGAATGAGCAAACGATGCAAGTTGCCTAGAGTGGTAGCCCAATAGCAATGATCTTGTACTATCATATATTTGATTGGGGTTCAAACTTCAATAGTTACCGCTAACACTACTGACTTTAGCTTGAGGAGGGAAAAAAGCGCTTTCTCGTTACGATGCTATAGACCTTGTATAAGAACAATACTAATATTCTTGGATGAAAGGATTTGCATATTCTGAGGAAATACTCAAACTAACCAAGTGTAGTGTATAAAAACAAGTAGGATATTGAGACTGGAAGAGGAATGTGAATGGTAATCCCTAACTAAGCCCAACTAAACATGGAAATGGGAAACAATCTATTTGCAACCTGCACATTCTATTCTTGTGTCTATTCCATTCTAAAGAATTGTAACGTGAGTTTCTTTGGCATTGATCTTTATTTAGTGGCATCATTTTGACATGGAGAGACACGCTGTCTGCTATCTTCTATAATTCCTTTCCCAATGTTAATTTTACCGTATTTGCACTTTACTGAAGTCTGGAACACTACACTGTTCTTGGTTTGTGGAGCACACCAAATGCAGTGTTGTTTTTATGAGTAAGAGATCATTGTATACTAAGGGACAGACGAGACGTCCAAAACTTTGCAAGTGTTAAAGTATCCAACTCAAAACTAATTGGTTATGAGGGGTGTGATGGGCCGAATCCAGTTTGTCCACGGGTTGGCCCGCAAGTTGATACGGCGGGGCTTCCGGAGCCCGCAAGTTGATATGGCGGGGGTAGGAGACAAGCATGACAGGTTGGACTCATGCACGCGGTTTGGGCCTAGGCCTTATGCGAGTAGTGGGTTGATCCGAGAAGAGGTGGACCGAACCGAAGGGTTCGGCCCACCGGTGTCAGAGGCCCAGTTTGCGAGCCCAATGACCAAACCTTCGGGTCGGGCAAATGGGCCGGTTGGGCTTAGAGGGTCAGTTTGACCCGGGCGGGAGCTACGTAGAGGTCCCTTCAATCGGTTCTAGAAGCTTCTAGAACATTCTAGAGTTAGGGCTAGTTTGGGCATGTGCCGTGCACACCTGGCTTAGAGCAAGTATGTTTGTCTATAAATAGGAGAGGACAAACTCTAAGAAAGGTACACAATCTTAGACTCTACTACAATACTCTCTCTTTCTCCTATATACTTTCTTGCTTGTCGGAGGGACGAAAGGCGGCCAACCACCTCGCGCCTTGGTGCAGGTACGCAGCGGAGTAGAGGAGGAAGGATCCGAAGGAGTCCAGCGAAAACCACCACCCCACAAAGGGAGAGTTTGCCCAGGTTCATATACTAATTTTGGAGGTTATAATTAACCAATGCAGGATAAGCTCTAATAGTAAGCACATATGATGAAAGAAGAATCTTGGCTTAAAGAGATATTGTCAAAAACCTAGCTAGCCTCAATCAACAATCGCATTCCAATTTCTTTTTTTCCAGAAGTCTGGTGCTGCATGCTTTGTTTGTGTTACCATTTCATTATCACAAAATAGGTAGTTCAATTCTGTTAAATAGTCTCAGAATTCCAGCAGCACCTAAAGTATACATGAAATACTAGGTTTACAGCAAACAAAGTGCAAATTAAATATTATCGCAAGATTCGAAACTATACAACGGTTAGAATATGCTTTAAAGCGGGGCTTTGCAAATATCTGATATTCCTCCTAATAAGCCAAGTAAGCATCATACGTTGGTATGGTTCAATAAATTATCCAAAATCAAAATTTGAGACAAATAGCAGTAAATTCCAAGGCAGTATGGTGGTATATAGAGTGAAAATGGCCCTTTCACAATGAGCAAACAAGAACTCAGTAGTTCCCTCTTGGTACTTTAATATTGTTTCTCAACCATTTGAGTACTTAACATGGTTCTAAGGCCCTAGCATCATGGTTGTCAAAATCATATGATTCACGATACGATTCGCGATTCGATTCACGATTCACGCAAAAACGATACGAATATATAGGTGAATCGAGGTTTATATACAATCAGTGGTGAACCGTACGATTCACAATTCGATTCACAATTCACACAATAGTGATACAAATCTATAGGTTAATCAAGGTTTGTCACAATTATTGCATTCGACTAATTTGAAACCACATTTGCAATTCGCCTTTGCTAGATGGTAATAATACAAGTAATTGTGAATATTGTTGAGGATAATATCTATATTGACGTGTTGTCTCATAAATCAATCCCTCTTCAATTCATGTATCCTCTAAATCATAAATCGGGCTAGGGCTTAGAGCCAGGAACCAACCCACATATGTTGCCATACAAGCTATAGTTTAGTTTCGTACCTATCAAGCTACAAACTTTACTTATTTAAGGCTAAGCTTTCATTTTTGCAATGAATCATGAACACCTATATGCACATATCCGTTATACTACAGTATCTATTTTCAAATTATGCACAAGTACTTCCTATTAGACCATGTGATAATCAATTAATAATAAAAAACAAACTCTAATATAGATTTAAGCTTAAATTTCTTATTGTTACAATGTATATTTATTATGTAGGTGCATTGATATATTTTTAATGTATTTTTGAAATTTGGACCGAATCGTTACCATTCACGATTCGGAAAATTGGATTAAAATGGTTAATCCAATTCTCGATTCGATTCGTGATTTGACAACCTTGCCTAGCATTACAATCTACCACACGGTAAAGGTCGAAAATATCACTTACAATGAAAATCAAACCATCTCTTGCAACCATTTTTCTTTCCTGTTTTGTTACCAGTTAATTCATAACAAAATATATTCCAGCATGCAGACTTCTGCTGTAGGACCACAGGATAGAGGCCTCTTAAAAGTCTGCAACCAGCATCTTGGAGATGGATAGAGTCTCATATTGCTTGGTAGAGCATGCATTTGAACCAAACAAGAAACCATTCCTTCTTACCAAAGAAACCGAATTAGAGTCCAATCTGGAAGCATGGACAAGTTTGTTAAAAGCAGAGTTCAACAAGGGATTGCTGGTAGGGACTCATGGATCAAATGTTATACTCAGATCAAGAATCGAAATATTGTAGTTGCTGTTTAAAATAGGTGAAATTATCCCATACAATGAGGCCTGTTTGGAAATGATCTAACATTAGTGAAGAGAAGATAAGTTTGATGCAATGCATCCTCGACATTACCATAAATTCTTGCCTTGACTGTAATGTTAAATTGTAACTACATTGATCTCGGAGAGAGATCAAATTTTCAAATCCCCCTCCAAAGATCGAACTTGATAGACATAATAAACTGCCTATAATTATCTTCGGATTCAGAGAAACAGAAATTTCAAATCTCACTTCAATTTTATTGGAAGAAATCATTTTTTAAAAAGGTTGATAACCATGAGCACAGGTCTGTAGCATGTTGTAATCACATCTCTGAAATTCACAAACAAATAGAAAAAAAAAAGTTCAATGCACACACACGTAACAAGAATGAGTAGCTAAGCATCAAATATGTCATCAGAGGAACCTTTGATAGTTGTTGTACATATCAGAGATGCAGCAGTAGGTAATGATTGCCACTATTATAGTCGGTTCAACCATGTTGATGGAGTTGAGAAGTTCCCGTAGTCGACCTCAATCGATCTGGAATGTATTCCACACCTGCAAAAAGGTTGCAAATTGAAGAAACAAAATCAATGTATCTCTCAAACAAGTTATGAGATCTTTGATCAGGGAAGCATCATCTTTTTCACTTTGTCCTATCAGATGCATGTATTAGCTTTACAGTGTCTTTCAATCAGAGAAAGTAACTCATGAATGGAGCACCCCCGATTATAAATCCTACAAAAGAGAAAAACACCGAAGTAGTCCTCCTATCCCATGGACAAACAAACGGGTTTTGAATGAGAATGGTCTCTCTTCATTTTGGTAAAAATGGGTCAAAAGACACGAAACCAATTTTTTTATGAGGCAAAGATTCTGGAGGGCACTTTGAGTGTTACTCGAATTTGAATTTGAATCTGAGTCGAAATTTGAGTAAGGAGTGGACATGGCCCCTTAAATGAGTTCCAAGCCTTGACAACGGCTGCTATTTTGCGACATTTTCTATCTCTTGGTCAGAGTTCGAACTCAGAATTGTCTCCAAGAATCTTTAGCCTCATTAGAGCAAATATATAAATCGTTCCAAATATCTCTTAATTTTGCAAAATATTAACAACACTATCCAACCCTGCCCCTCTTACATCCATGTAGGGGTGTGTTCATTTTATTTTGATAACTCGGTATCCCGCCTAATGAACTAACTAAGCCATGACCCCGTTGGATTGCTGGTGTATTTGTGAACATGTATAGTTATCCTGGATTATTTCATTCTAGCTTGCAGGATGTTGCTTACAGCTCACTTGGATATGAAATTAGAATGGCTACGCT
>BPLS01027054.1:0-14243 GCA_019656275.1 Rhododendron kiyosumense
GTTCAGGTTTGTTTCATTCTTGATGGTTAACACCACAATTGGTTCCAGTTAATACAATTGTCTAAAGTTTGTTCCAGTGAGTAGTCATAAATCGAAACAAAAATGCAGATTCTCAAAAAAAAAAAAAGGGGGGGGGGGGGAAATTTTATTCTTTTAGTTTTTTTTTTTTTGGATAAGTAAATTCATTCTGTTAGTTGGACAAAGGGGAAGGTCAAAATGAAAATAATTGATCACTAGCAAGAAGATCCAAGTTATTGAGACGATAACACAAAATTGATGGGGTTTATTTGGCTGTACAGAGTTGGGTTCTGAATGGAATTTAGTTAGGATTGAGACACCAATTTATTTACTCCGCAAAGCATACGCACTTGTAGGGGCGGACACAAGGGGTGCCAGGTTGCCCGGGGCCCTACGACTGCCCATTTTGGGGGAGTGAGGCAACTGCCGCCGGGAAAGCTCGCGGCGGAGACAAGGGATCCCAAGAGGGCCGCGAAGGTTTGGCGCGGGACTTTTGAAACGAACCCAGATGAGGATTCTGGATTGGGGAAGGATGAAGTTGAAATCGAAGAGGATGTTGACGAAGTTGGAATTTGGGGTAAGGGAACAGGGGAATTGAAATTATTAGGTGAGGGTCAGTTGAATTCCAGGTATTATTTGGGAAAAGGGAAAACGAAGCTGGAAATTACTACGCCAGGAGGAGAGAGAAGAAACAAGAAAACTACTGGAGTGAGAATTGCAATTGCTTTTGAAGATATCTTAGAGGCTAAGGAAATGCGTCTTATGGATGCTGCAAAACATCTCAATGGTACGCACAAATCCACTCCAAGAAATGAAAACTACTGGAGTGAGAATTGCAATTACTTTTGATGTTCTGTTCTTGTTTCTATTTTTTTTTTCATCAAGATATATTCTTGTAATAGTAAAATCTTCGGATAAAGGGGTTGTCGCAGTGATTAATCGACTTGCCTCGACGGAGCTTACCGTAGGTCCATTCCCCTCAACAACGATTTGTTGTTGGGACCACTCGATCGCCTTATGCAAAACGCTTGGAAAGGGAGATTAGTCCGGTTCATCGGGACACTTTTCATTACCAAAATATAAAATTCTTCAGACACAAATCATGCTCTGTATGGGAGCTCGAAATTGGAGACCTTAGCTTTTGTTTCTATAATTTGGAGACTAAACACAAAAATATTTAATGGAAAAATAAGAAGTGCTAATAAAACCTATGTGCATATACCGTTGAAAAAGTATTGACAATACTTCCGAAATGATATCATGTATACTTGATACATTTTGTCAAAAAGATAGAGAAATAAGGTTTTTGTAATTTTAGAAGGAAATGGAGTTGTGAAAAAGATATAAACGACCCTTAGAAATGGAGATTTGTAAACTATTCGGGCTAGTTAAAATGGTGAGAACGTGTGCTCTTACAGCTCATTTGGATGGTGAAAAAAGAAAAGAAATAAAGGGGCAAAGTTTCTCACCACACCAAAAGTGGAGAGAAACAAAATAGAGCAATAAACGTTCATTATTCCTCCTCCTTTCTCACTCTTTTTTCATTTGTTTTAGCCACTTCATCAAAGAAGAGTGTTCTCCTTGTTGTGCTTCACCCACGTTGAATAATGTTCCTATGGTTTGGAAGATGTATTCACGTGATTTTGGCAGTGAGCAAGGAAATGTTATTGGCATGGAAATCTACCAAGGGTGGTGTTTGATTTGGGAGTGGTTTCCTTAAAGATTGGAATCTTGGTGAAGCTTGGAGACCAAGTCCAAGTCCAATTAGGAAAAGAGAATAAGAGAAATACCAAATTGGTTAGTCATGCAATATATTGGTTTCCTTTCATACGGCTGTTATAGTTTGCCTGTATATATACCTTGGTTTGGTACGAGATATATGTAATGTGTGTGAGAGATACACAATTGGTGAGAGCAAGAGAGAAAACATATTGTGAGAGTGAGGAAGAGATAAAAAATATTAGTGAGAGTGGGCTTGAAGATTAATATTTTTCTATCTCATTGTACTCGATCAATATAGTGGAATTTCTCTTTTGTTTGTGGAGTAGGTATTAAGACTGAACCACGGAAATCTTATGTTTGTTTAATTTTGTGGCGTGCTTCCGTTGCGGTGAGGGACTAAAAATCCCAACAACTGGTATCAGAGCTTTGGTTGGAGCACAAAATTAACACATTCAAGAGATGGCTGGGAAAGGCACAGCTTTTGCGGTTGAGCTTTTCAATGGGCACAATGATTTTACTCTTTGGCAACAAAGGGTGAAAAATATATTGACAAGAGAGAATTTGGTGAAAGCTCTCAAGAAAATATCGGAGAAGCCGGAAGGAGTGAAGGATGACAAGTGGGAGGAGATGAGAGAGTTAGCCAATAGTACAATTCAATTGTATCTTGGTAACAGCACTCTTTGAGAAGTCATCAATGAAACGGATCCGACAGAACTTTGGGCAAAGTTGGAGAGTAGGTACAAGTCCAAATCATTGACAAATCGTTTGTCTTTGAAGAAGCAATTGTACGCATTTCAAATGTCAGAGGGCATGAATTTCATGAACCATATGGATGAGTTTAACAGGTTGGTGCCTGAGTTGGAAGCCATTGGTGCGAAGATTGAGGAGGAAGATAAGGCTACCAACTTGTTGGTCTCCTTTCCTCCTTCGTATGAGCATCTCAAAACTACTTAGATATACGGCAAGCATACCATTAAGATTGATGCTGTGGTGGCTAGTGAAAAAGACTCCATTGGTGGAGCTTTGGTTGCATCAGAGGGTGGTAGTTTCAGAGGTAGGGAAGTTGCTAGAAGGAATGGTTCCAAGTCAATAGGAAGTTCGCAGTCAAGGGGTGATAAGAGGAGGTGCTACTGGTGTGACAAAAAGGGACATGTAATCAAAGACTGTCGAAAGCGTAAAGAAGACAAAGCTAAGGAAAGTTCAGCGAATGCGACAACCGAGGAGGATTCTTATGATGAAAGTGACGCGCTCACAGTCACTTCAGGTACTGGAAAATTAGATTGGGTTTTGGACTCTGTGTGTTCTTTTCACATGTGCTCAAAGAAGACATTTTTTGATACATATGAAGCTTGTGGCGGAAATACTGTGAGGATGGCTAACAACAAAACCAATATAGTTGTGGGTGTTGGGACAGTTAGGTTTCGCATGGTTGATGGACACGCGGTGACATTAACTGGGGTTAGACACGTGCCAGGTCTCAAAACAAATTTGATTTCATTGGGAACGCTTGTTTCAAGAGGTTGCAAGTTCCAGTCAAGTTGTAGAGTCCTTGAGATTCTCGAGGGAGAAAAGGTGGTATTGCATGGGAAGCTGATGGGTACCATATACAGACTTAAAGGGGATGTTTTGATTAGCGGAGCAAAAATCAAACATCGAGCAAGAAGAATGGCATGTGATAGTGCGCATGTGATGTGTGGGGGTGAACAAGGTGGCAACAAGTTGCAAAAAGGCACGCTTGGGCTCATGGGCGAGCAAGTGAGCAGTGTGAAAGTTGTGCAAAATTCCGGCTGGAAAGAGGAGCAACGAGTTGGTGTTCGCGTGGAAGCTCCAAGCAAAGAGACAAAATCGTTTAACGAGGTCAAAGGTGCGCCTATTAAAAAGAGGGTATCTTTTGCTTTAAATTTTGTTAGTGGTGGTGATCTCTCCGTTGTGCAGAAGAGGAAAGAGAGGTGGGGCCACGTCAATTCGCAAAGTGAGCTTTGTGGGGCGCCCCGATGAGGGGGTGCGGTGCACCTTCGTGAGGGGGTGCGTAAAATCATTCCACATGGGTGAGGGGGTGATTGTTATGCTTCACCCACGTTGAATAATTTTCCTATGGTTTGGAAGATGTATTCACGTGATTTTGGCAGTGAGCAAGGAAATGTTATTGGCATGGAAATCTACCAAGGGTGGTGTTTGATTTGGGAGTGGTGAAGCTTGGAGACCAAGTCCAAGTCCAAGTCCAATTAGGAAAAGAGAATCAAAGAAATACCAAATTGGTTAGCCATCCAATATATTGGTTTCCTTTCATACGGCTGTTATAGTTTGCATGTATATATATCTTGGTTTGGTACGAGATATATGCAATGTATGTGAGAGATACATAATTGGTGAGAGCAAGAGAGAAAATATATTGTGAGAGTGAGGGAGAGATAAAAAATACTAGTGAGCGTGGGCTTGGGGATTAATATTTTTCTATCTCATTATACTCAATCAATATAGTGGAATTTCTCTTTTGTTTGTGGAGTAGGTATTGAGACCGAACCACGGAAATCTTGTGTTCTTTATTTTTCTTGTGTTTGTTTAATTTTGTGCCGTGCTTCTGTTGTGGCGAGGGACAAAAAATCCCAACGCTCATTTTTTTTCTTTTCTCACGATTTCTCGCAATCCAAACGGGCTGTTAGGCAAGTCTCAATTCGAATCTCCAAGGGGTAGGGTATTGATATTCAGTTCTCACTCTCCCTTGAGATTGCTTCCTGCTGCAGGGTTATGCTCGGAATTTACCTGGTATATGTGGGAAGAGTAGGCTATATGGCCCTGTGAATTAGTCCGGATTCAGTGGGCTATGAAATAAGACCGGCCCAGAATTTTGCCTATGCATAATTTGGACGTGTTCAATTACAATCAACAAAGATGTCCGTGTCAATGTGTAAACTCTTTGCTGGGGAATTATTGAAACTTGAAACTGAAGAAATAGAATTCTTTTATTTTTTTTGGTAAATTTTCTTCCATTGAAAGCAACAACCAATTACACTTTACGGGATCAAAGGGCCATTCCCCAGGAAAAAACCAAAACATAAGGCTCAAAGCCAGTCACAAATGCCCAAGCAGACAAGACGGAATCGGGAATTTAATCTGCCATGGATTAACTGAAAATTTAATAAATTAATAAGTATTGGATATATATGTTTGAACCAAAAAAAGTTTTATAATTAATGTCTAACAAACTTGTACATAAATACGTAAATGTTCAAAAATAATTTAAAAATGTACAAAAAACGTATACTATTGAAGTTGTATACTACTGAAGTTATGTCCTCCTTTGTTTCAGGCTAAAAATATTTTATTATCGAATCTGAGTCGATATCTTCAACAAGTTTACATATTAATAAGATGGGATGAAATTTATTGGGCCAAAATTTATATGTAAGTTTTTAAAAAAATATTCACTTCACCTGGATTACAGCTCACCTCTCATTAGAGAAACCTTTATTTGTTAAGAAACTACTCCGTATTTATCATCACCTGAAGAACCTTTCCACAAGAAACCTGTCAAAAAATTCAAACAAAAATGAAAAGAAAAAAAAATATACGAACCAAAAGTAACCCACACGCATCCTAATTATTTCACTTTCTAAAATAAAATATGCGAACCAAATTAAAGTAGAAATCCACATGTATCCTGGCGTATTTCACTATCTAAAATAAAATATGCGAACCAAAAGTAGAAACCCACACGCATCCTGGTGTATTTCACTATCTCATTTTCCCTTATATATATACACACAACACAAATATTCAAAAAAATAAAAAAACGACAATCGAAAAAAGACAAAACAAGGAAATTAAAAATCATAATGACCCACTAATGCAAGTGAAATCCACCTCATGCATCCCCAGCGCAACTTTCACCTAATAACTCCGCACACCCACCAGCGCACGTTAGCCCCAATACTGCCGCAACGTCTCTCCCGCGCTTCCCTCCCAGACAGAGAGAGGAACATTCACGGTAATGGCAGAATAAGTTACTCACGGTTTTGCGCAATCTCAATCGTCTATTTTGACAATCAATGGTTGCGATATGTTCTTAAATTATATTACCGGTAAGAAATATTTTTAAACCTAGCCTTATAGTTTTTGTAAATGAATACTACAATCTGAGAAGGAGAAGGATTATTGAATTTTCTTAGTTAACTTATTTAATTTTTACACTTTTTAGTAAAAATACAAAGGGGAACTTAAATTGGGGTCTTGCTCTACATAAATACTTATGTCCTCATCCTAATGGGTTTAAAAACTTATATTCTTATCCTCAAATTCAAATAAATCCTAAATTACCTTTTCCCTCTCCTAACCTTCCTAATCTTTATCTCCTTATCTTTTGTAATTATCTCAATTCTCTCTCCTATCTTTTAATGGCACCTCAAACTGACCAGATCATGTCCAGCTTACTCGTATACAAATTTTGGATTTTCAAAATAAAAAAGTGTACAGATTTAAGGCGGACACAAGGGGGTGCTAACCGGTGCTGGGGCCTAGCTCAACTCCAAATACTCCCATTAATTTTAGTACTAGTGTTTGAGGTTAATGTGGAAAAGTAGATTGCCCCTGCAAGTCTCTCGAGGGAAGAAAAAGTTCATAAAGTTTCTATATATGTGTGAAAAAATCTCCTAAAATTTCAAATTATCAACCGTTTATTTGGTTGTTGGTACAAGATTGAATGCTAGTTACTTATATACCCACGATGTCATCTCATTCTTTGAACTAGATAGGAGCAAATATGTTGGGATTATATATTTTGTTATTACTATAGATCGAATACATATGATTCGGGCCCCTGCTGAGTACAAATCTATGAGCAGAAACATGCACGCAATTGAGAGACTATTCCAGTTTCCTCAGTTACCCAATGATCGTCATGCCACTGTTTGTGCCCTTCCTTCTAAAACTGGGACTGCTGCATTCGCTTTCTTCTCGCGAGCTTGAGACTTGAGAGTCATTTTTTTTTATACCTCTTCCTTTGGACCCTTTCGCTTTCCTTCCAGATTCAACTGCGAGAGTCAAGGAATCTTTTTGAACTCCGTTCTGGGGAGCGCATGGTCAGCCTCTTCAGCCATCTATGGATGGATCTGACTCTTCGTCGAACCTTCCGAAAGAAAAGTGAAGACAAACTGGTCACAGATTTTAGTCCTCTGTTTACGTCCTATGTTGGACGAACTCATATCTCCTCTCCAAGCCAGTTTCATTCCGGGTCGCAAGGGGCTAAGCTCAATTGACGCGTGTGTTCGCACTGAAGACAACTCAGTTTGGGCCAAAGTCATCCATAAGGCCCGCTATAATTTAAATTCCCTGAAGTCCAGCTGGCCCTCTCCCAAATCCATTTGGAGGGGCATTACGAAAGGTCACGACTTGTTTTTAAAAAGCACTAGAGTTAATGTCAAGAGTGGTGAGACCACGAGTTTCTGGTTTGATAACTGGCTTGGTTTTGGGCGCATTAGGGACTTCATTAAGGGCTCTATCTCTGTGCGTGATTGTAGGCACAATAATGAATGGGACTTTTCTCTCTCCTATCCATGCCTCTGCCTAATCATGTGCTTAATGCCATTCAATTCACTCCATTTGTCTTCAATGGTTGAGACCTCGAGTTTCTGGTTTGATAACTGGACCAAGCACACTTTGGGTCAAGCTTAATTGTAGCAACAGGACCAAAGCACACTTCTATTCTGGTGCTTTTTTTAACAGTCTTTTCCCTGCACTTTGTTCACTACTACAAAATAGAATAAAGATCACGAGTTTTGTTCCTCTTCAATCCTAGGGGAATTGGACGATCCTCAAGTCCTATTAATAAGGCGACACATGGCAACTATAAAATCTAACGGCCAAGATTATTAATGGCCACATAATCCTTGTCATCCAGCGAAACATCAAATAATTTCACTTCCCCTTTATTATTCCAGACACCATCACTGCCCCTTTCCTCCATGTCCGTCCAACCCTCCATTAGCCATCACCACTGGTTTCTGCCTCTTTCATCCCCTTCTCTCTCCTCCGACGAATCCATCGCTAATGCCCACTATCCCTTCCCCTCGATAGCCTAGCCCTAACTCTCAAATATTTAACCATCACGATCAACAAAAACCAGTTAGCGGCCATGTTTTCCGGAAGCAAAATTGTGAACTACTCCTCTCGACGTCCCAAAATGTTTTCCGGTCTGTAAAAGGGGATCTTAAAAATAATAAATTTTTTTCAAGAAAAGTTCCAGTTGCTATGTACAATGAATCTTTTGATTGGTTTAAAAAGTTTGAAATTGATTTTTTTTACAATGGACTAATATTCGTTGATAACACTTACCACGTAATTGACAATACTTACCAAGAAATAAGGGAAAAACGACTATATGGTGAAACCAATCTTAATGTGCAAACTGATCACATTTTGCCATGAGTTAACTCTTGTTCACAACACCTACCACGCCTTTATTGTTTTTTACTTTGTTGAAAGCCAACGATGACTATATGATGAAATCACATTTACTACAGAAAGTTAACACGTTTTGATCATTGTTTTGCTTACCTAACACCAATTACGACATTAATGGTACTAGATTTATCCACACCTACCTTAAACTCTTCAAAGTTGTCCACTCTAGCTCCCATTCATCTCTCTTCTTCTAAAAAAAATGAATATTAAAGAAGAGGCTTCATAACGTAACTTTCAAAAGCCAATAAGTTGAAGAACTTAACCAAGTAAGTTTTTATAAAAAATAAATAAGTTTAGTTGAGATTATTAGCTCTTACCAACTTACTCAAAGGCCATAAGTTGAAGTACAAAAATAAGTGTCTCACAATAATCTAACCAAGATTTAATTTCCATGTTTTTATAATTTTTCAAGGTTACGCTTACCATTGTTTATGACAATACATACCACTTTATATATATGGTAGTACTTATTAGTTATTATGGATTGAAACTATGTGATACTTGTTGGAATTTGGGGCCGGTCCAGGACCAAATTGGGTTGCCCATGTGGGCATGATCCGGTGACCCAGATATTAGAGAGTTCTATCTCATCTTGGAGATAAGATAGAAGAAGTTGAAGTAATTCTAATCTCTTAGGATTAGAAGACTTCTAAAGCATCTAGGATGCTCTCTCTCTCTCTCTATTTATTTCCTGCAAAATGTTCATAAAGAATACACACAAATTAATATACACCAGAGGTATACAAAAGATATAGAGTTCTGGGAAACTCTCTCTCTCTTCAATAGTTCTCTCTCTACCATTAAAGAGCAATCCGAGCTTTTGCACCGTGGAATAGAGGGTGATACTCGATCCTCGTAGTATCACTCCATCGCAGGAATTTGTCGCTGATTTGGTACGTGATCAAGAGTTTGTAATCCATCCAAACCAAGGTCCGATTCGGTTAAAGTTCGTAAGGTAACCCGAACCACTCGCTTCCGCACTATGGTTATAATTTTCTAACAATACTAATAAGTGTAGATCCTCTCATGCAACCCTCATGTGATGCAAAACTAAATCCACCACGATTGCACATGACAATCTAAACTATTTATTTGTAGTTCTTAATGTTTATTTTTCTCAGGGCGAAAGTCCTTCTGTAGTAGAACAATTTATAGTCACCTCCAACTCTATCCATACTAAATTTATATCCCCCAATCACATAATCTCCTCTTCTACCATCTTATCCTCTGTACATCCTTATTTAGTAGTATTACCAAACACTTAAAAACATTCACTGAAGATAAAAATAATAAAAACAAACAATTTTTTTTAACGTTGACTCATGTTTTTTATTTTTTAATTTATTATTCTCATCAAGATGAACAAATTATTCTTAAAATTTAACAAAAAAATTTGAATAATCCACTAGGTAGACAGACAAATGATTAATTCAAAAAAATGTTATGTAATTTTCCAAACCATTCTTAAAACCGACGGAAAAAAAATATCAAAATAAAAAATACCAAAAATTCATGTGCATGATCATTGGCCCAAGAGAACAAGAATGTGCACCATGTGACTACATTTGCAATTAGAAAAAATATATAAGAAAATAAAAGAGAAAGAGCACAATGCCCTTGGATGTATAGCTTGTTAGGTAGCCTAATGCTAACATGAATGGTTGGTTGGAAGTAATAGGAGTCAGGAGCAATGAATAATTTGTCCCAAGAGAAACAGAAAAGTGTTACCGGGTGGTAACCTATTGGGCTTTTAGGGATTCAAGGGAGGAGATTTTTGTTCTTTAATCCAATGGTGTAAAAAGTGTAAGAGCGGGTTCGAGAAACCTTAAAAAATAAGTACTTATTAATACTTATTTTGGAACTTCTCAAAGAAAAATAAGAAAGGTTGTTTTACAAAACCTAAATAAACAGTTTATATATTTCACATTTTCAAACTAAAAAATAATGTAAATGGAAAATAATTTTTTCAATTTTTTTGCACCGTATTACAGATCTCATTGAGATTTATTAAACAAAATTCATATTGATAGAAAAATTATTGCGTAAGTATATGATTTTTGAACTTGAAATTGTCTTCTTAAAAAATAAATATTTATTCACCATTTTTTGGAACAAATCTTATTATTACACAAAAAATAAAAACTTTAACCCGTTCTGAAATGGGCTTTAGGTACAATTTGAGAGTATGGTGCTCCCAAACCACTTGGGAGCACCACAGCCAGAGCCCTTTTGAATCTTCTAAGTAGTCGCATAGTCGGAGTAGTGCTCCAGTAGAAAACTGGTGTGATTATTGAATAGATGTTGGGTAGGTGAGCAGTAAATTTCTATACGACTTACGAATGCCGATATCAATTTCTGCGAAGTGCATAAGACAAAACAACATTAGTTAAATAGAATTATAAAAAAATAGTGATATACAAATTGTAGATGCATACAATCTAGTGCATTCTCGTCCATTAATTCCCAAAATGTAAACTATTAATCCTAGCCACATAGTTTTTTGACCAAAATAGCCTTATAGGTTTTTTTTGTAAATGCATACAATCTTAGGAGGAGGAGGATTATTGAATGTGGTAATTCCTTAGTTCTCAAGTGGTGTTCCGGTTTCTAAAAAAAGAACTTTTTAGAAAAAGAAGGTAATTTCAAGCTCAAAAATCATGTTTTTACGTAAATAATTTTTCTACCAATATGGATCTTGTTTGATAAATTTCATTGAGATCTTTTATAAAGTGCAAAAAAAATCAAAAAATTATTTTTCATTTTCATTATATTTGAATTTGAAAATTAAAGAAAAAGTACTTTTAAAAAAGGAAGTCTTACTGGAACACCCTCAATTACTTTTTACGCTTTTTAGTTGAAATAGTAATGTGATTCTAAATAAAGATTAAAATATGGGTAGGGTGATCGGCTGTCCGCCACTCAGTAATTTGTAGGGTCGACTGATGCCTGGGGAAATTTGATTGGCTGTTATTAATTTCAAACCGATTAGGAAAAAACACTGACCCAAGCCTATAGGGAAAGAAAGCACGGGGTAATTTCCTTAATCTAAAATACACGCTAGGATAGATTATTCTTCTACCTGTAGAAGCTGTTTGAACTTTGAAAGGGACACGTTTTGTTTGGAGTGACGCATGTGAGACAGCTTTTGAGGAATTGAAGAAACGATTGACGACCGCGCCGGTTTTGATCGTGCCTGAACGAGGAGTTGGCTATTCTGTTTATTGTGATGCTTCGAAAGAGGGGCTTGGGTGCGTTTTGATGCAACTAGGGCGAGTAGTGGCGTACGGGTCGCGGCAATTGAAAACTCATGAGCGAAATTATCCTACGCATGACTTAGAACTTGCCGCTGTCGTTTTTGCATTGAAAAGTTGGCGCCATTACTTGTACGGTGAGAGATTTGAGGTCTTCTCCGATCATAAGAGCCTTAAGTACCTATTCTCCCAAAAAGAGCTTAACTTGCGACAACGACGTTGGATGGAACATTTGGAGGACTACGACTTTGATTTGCAATATCACCCGGGGAAGGCGAATGTAGTGGCCGATGCATTGAGTAGAAAACCGACACACCTTGCGAGTCTAGCAATTCACGAGTGGAAAATGATGAATGATTTGGGATTTTACGCGTTGCACTTTGAGGAAGTTCGAGATGGGGTGACCTTATGCAATTTGACCGTTCAATCCTCTTTATCGAATCGAGTCATTGAAGCACAACAACATGACGAGGAAGCGGAGGAACTTCGTACCAAATTCCTTAGTGGAAAGGCTCAAGAAGGGTGGATGATTCATACCGATGGGGGCTTACGTTACCAAGGAAAGTTATTCGTACCCATTTCCTGTCGGGAAGAAATTTTGCGAGAGTTTCATCATTCTCCGTTAGCCGTTCATCCGAGGGGGACGAAAATGTATCATGACTTGCGTAGACAATTTCGGTGGTCCGGAATGAAGAGGGATGTCGTTATTTTCGTGTCTAAGTGTCTCACGTGCCAACAAGTGAAAGCTGAACATCAACGACCCGCGGGAGAGTTACAACCGTTGCCAGTGGCCGAGTGGAAATGGGAGAACGTGACCATGGATTTTGTTACGGGTTTACCAAAGTCGCCGAGGGGACACGATGCTATATGGGTGATTGTGGATCGTTTGACCAAAACCGCTCACTTCTTACCTATTCAAGTTACCGATTCGATTGACATGCTTAGCCGATTGTACATTCGAGAGATTATCCGTCTTCATGGAATCCCTATTTCTATTGTATCCGACCGAGATCCGAGATTTACCGCACGCTTTTGGCAAAGCTTGCAAGCTGCTCTTGGTACCAATCTTTTGTTTAGCACTGCGTATCATCCTCAAACCGATGGTCAATCAGAGCGAACGATTCAAATTTTGGAGGACATGCTTCGGGCTTGCGTCATGGATTTTCGGGGTAGTTGGGAGGATCATTTGCCGTTAATCGAATTCGCGTACAATAATAGTTATCAATCGAGTATCGAGATGGCACCATATGAGGCTTTGTATGGGAGACCGTGTAGATCACCCGTGTGTTGGACCGAATTGGGCGAGGCTACATTGGTAGGACCGGATATGATTAAGGAGACATCTGAGAGCATGAAAGCAATTCGCCAACGCCTTTTGAAAGCTCAAGAAAGGACAACCGAACAAGTCAAAGTGATTCGTCAAAGATTGTTGACCGCACAAGGTAGGCAAAAGAACTATGCCGATCGTCGCCGCCGACCGTTATCGTTTGAAGAGGGGGATCACGTATTTCTTAAGGTATCGCCACGTCGAGGTTTGTCACGTTTTGGGAAGAAAGGGAAACTTTCACCACGTTATATTGGGCCGTTTGACATCATTGAGAAGATTGGAGAAGTAGCGTATCGCTTGGCCTTGCCACCAAAACTTTCGGGAGTGCACGATGTGTTTCACGTGTCCATGTTGAGGAAATACGAGCCGGATCCATCTCATGTCTTAGAGTGGTCCGAACTTGAGTTAGAAGCCGATGCGTCATATGGAGAAGAACCAATTCGTATCCTAGATTCACGCGATCAAGTGTTGAGGGGTAAGACAATACCGTTAGTACGAGTCTTGTGGAGTAACCAAGGCAAGGAAGAGTCAACTTGGGAACGAGAAGATGAGGTTAGGGAGAAGTATCCGCACTTGTTTCCGGTTTGAATCAATGTGAGTCTCCGAATTAAGGTTTATGATTATGAAATTGTTGTATGGTGTTTAGTAATACAATTGGTGCATGTCTAACTATTGCATACCTTGTTGATTATGATTATAAATTTCGAGGACGAAATTTTCTTAAGGAGGATAGGGTGTAAAGACCCGTATTTTTCGAAAATTAGTAAAAAGGTTTATTAATGATTATAATGGAGGAAAATATGGGATTTTTTGGATTTAAATGAGTTGGGGTGAATGTGGGAAGATTGTTTGTGGAGGGGTGCATGTGCAATATGTGAATATGTGAGTATATATGTGTGTGGGTGTGTGTGTAGAAGAAAAAAATCCCCGTCTCCTTTTTTTTTCTCCCGACGTCTCCCTCTCTCGGCTCTCTTCTCTCTCTCTCTCACACCCTCACTCAAAAATCCCACTCCAAGTTCAAAACCTACCAAAATCTTCACTAAATCATCATCCTCTCAAGCTCTCGACCTCGGGTTTCGTTGAAGTAAGTTCGGAGAGGAGTATTCTCGAAGGATTTCGAATTTCAAGGCTAGGGTTCGATCAATCTCGTTGGGTTTCGCTCTCGAAGTCGAGGTAGGGATTTCTTACTCTCTCTACATATTTATGAGTTGGTTGTGTGCTAAAATCGGGCTGTAGTTGGTTGGATTTCAAAATTTTGCTCGTTTCTGATTTTCTGCAGATGTTCACTGCAATGCAGTGGTACCAATACCTAGTTTTTGGGCTATCAATACCTTAGTACCAATACCTACTTTTTGAGCTATCAATACCTCAGTCTCGGATTGCTCTCTGGATTGGCTCAGTATCAATACCTACTTTTTGAGCTATCAATACCTCAGTCTCGGATTGCTCTCTGGATTGGCTCAGTA